>JAQMYL010000015.1:10792122-10815789 GCA_030014365.1 Clarias pachynema | reverse complement strand
TCTCAATATCAACTGTTCAAAGGAGATTAATGCATTTTTTGGACGCCTTCAGCATTCCTTTACAATGTAGAAAGAAAGAAAAATCAGGAACCATCATGGAGTTAGAAAGTGTTCTAAAACTTTTGAAGTATCTATCTATCTATCCATCCATCCATCCATCCATCCATCCATCCATCCATCCATCCATCCACCCATCCATCTGTCTGTCTATATGCATGATAAAATGACAAAAACTATGTCTATAACATGATAACATTTATTAGGTGGATTCTCTTTTGAGGACCAGCATTGATGTAACAACACTACCAGCAATTTCATGCATTATCATCTATAATGATTCAGTGTTATGGACTGGGAACTTTGGCAGAAGAAATGGGAGTGACCCAAGGTCTTCACCACCAAATGAGTACACAGTCTATAGGTAAGGAAATGACAGACTACAGACTACTACTATTCTCTTTACATGCAGATGCTTTGCATATTTGTTTGTCTGTTGCAGATCATCTTATAAAATACATATTTATAGTATATGCAAGATAATACTGTTTAACATATCAATATTGTTTACTGTTTAGCATATCTCTTAAAGCTTGTTGAGGTGGTTATAGAAAGTCCACTAAATCTCACAATTTTCTTTTTACACCAGAATTGCCGCTTTATCTACCATCTTCCCCACACTGATGCTATACAAGTTGTGGGAGGATGGTAAAGTGAAGTCCTTGGATGACACGCTAGAAAAGTATGTAAAGAACTTCACCATTAAGAACCCATTGATAAAAGTGACAGACACAGAGTTAAAATCTCTTCCTAATGGAGCAGCATTTACAAGAAATGGCAAAACACAATTCCATTCCTCTATCACTCTCAGGAGGATGGCCAGTCAACTATCAGGTACCAAGATCTACTGTAGATATGGGCGGCCAGATCACTGTGATATTTAGTTTAGTGTTTGGGCTAACCTATGTAATTTAGTTTGATGATTAACTGAGTCATTGAATTGGGTATGTTAGTTGAAAAGAAAAACTAAAATATAAAGTGGATCATAAAGTGATTATAAAACTTGAGTCAGATGTTGCACTTGACACAAAATAGCTAACTGACCTTGATCACATTATGCAAGTGAATTATTACGTGTTGTAATTTGAAATATGTTGAATTTTCAGTATAATTTGGTTAATCTGCGTTTAAATCAACAATTATCTTGGTTGCCCTAATACTCATTGTGATTCAGCATTTGACTGGCATTATCCTTCAATGTCTCTTTGGACAGGTACCAGAAATGAATGTAATAAAGTATAACTTTCCAGCTTAATCCGCATAGATATAAAAACTAATAGGATTAATTCAGTCATAAAGTAATAGTAATATTCTGTCATTGTTAACTGCATAACATAATGAAATATTATTGCTTACAGGATTGCCTAGGCAACTTAGAGGGACCAGTCTACTCTGGAAAGGCCAGACTTATGAGGCAATAGATTTATTGCAAGATGATATCCTTGTGGCAGACCCTGGAACAAAGTAAGATAACTAATTGTGTGATAGAGTGTTTTCGAACCCTGAAACTGAGAACATTATGCAATGCATGCATTTTTTTGTGCTCTAATATGACTTATAGTGTCAGTTTATAAAACATTTGCCCATTTTATGTTTCATGTATTCTGACATAGATTTCTTACAATATGCGTGGGTGTCACAGGTCTTAAACTGATAGGCATCTATGTATATGTTACTGATAGATGGTCTAGTAAGTACAATCACCTTGTTATAGTTGCTAAACACGTATAATTGGGATTAGATGCAAAATCCCTCAGGGCTTCAATCTTCAGGGGCAAGGTTGGACCTCACTGCCAGACAAATAACCTCCTCACTCTCTGTCCCCAGGTGCCATTACAGTAGCCTGGCCTTCTCCCTGTTGGCCCATGTCATGGCAGACAAGGTGACAGGAACTGATTACGAGAGCTGGGTATCCAAATATATCCTCGAACCATTAGGCATGGAGGATACCGGCTTTAACATCACTACAGAGATTAAGAGAGAGATGGCAGTAGGGGTTTACCCAAGTGGCCAGCCCACACCTCTTAATGACCTTGGCTGGTACCGACCCTCGGGACAGATGTACACCAGTACGGCTGACATGGCCAAGCTGATGATGGTTCTCCTGGGAGCTTATAAGCATCACGTGCTCCGGGAGGACACACTGAAAACCATGCTGACACCCATTCTGTACTGTGACACCAGCTACCAAACAGGCACACCATGGGAAGTGTATGAACAGCTGGGATATGAGATTATCCGTAAAGATGGAGCTCTCGATGGTTATTCAGCTGTTATCTCACTTGTACCAGACATTAAGCTGGGGTTGGTCATTCTGATGGCCGGGACTAAACCTGTTGATGAAGATCTTGCATCCAAGTCCTACAGTTACCTCATCCCTGCTATGGAGAGGGCATTCAGGGATGCACCACAAGTCCTTGTACCTCCACCTGATCCAGCTCCCTATATGGGCCTTTTCACCTACAGCAACATGACCTTCTGTGAAATTAAAGCAGGCTCTGATGGCATATTGTCAATGCAGCAGTTTGGGCCACCTGTGGAAAAAACGGTCCCTTTGGAGTATAGCACTTGGAGGCTGAGCTATTTAGAGGATAGGGTGTTCAAGTTGGTGTTTGTGAAGGAGTATCTATGTCGGCTAAGGATCAGGAACACTTCTATTTCAATGGAGTTCCAGGACAGGCAGCTGTTTAACTTTTATATGTTCAACGAGAATGGCCTTGCGCCTGGATTTGATGTGCCGGGCCTGAACACGTACAATGTCATGCGAATATCACGCAGACCGATTTTCACCAGTTGAGGAGATACTTGAAAACAGAAACTAATAATGAACAATTTCTAATTGTGAAGCCTATAAATAAAAAAAATTGTATTTTTTAAGTTTTGCAAGATAACTGGATAAATGAATGGATGAATATTATATAAGAAAGAAAAATTTGGAGAGCTACTATTGGTGGCATTCCCCTCTCCATCAGTTAGTGTGTCACTAATCAGTTATGGCCAGATGTGAGGTCATGTATGTGGAAGATGACAATTTCCTCTAAAGTCTTGTGAGACATGTGGGATGAGCAAAAGCAACAGTTCAAAGAGTTGGTCATTGGCTTTAGTGGTCACAGAGGACATACTGGTTAGTAGCTGGTATGGGAGTGGGTGGGAACTAACAAATATGTAAAGTATTATAAGCCTATCCATTGTCTTGCACATGCCATTACTCTCAAAACTGAAGCTATAAAATGAACCAGTACCTTATGATCAATCAAAATTGATACAACACCACTTTGGCATAATTGCCTTTATTGTAAGATTATTTATGTAGGCCTTAAAATAATGCTGTACAAGCTGGACTGACTTATGATTCAGTAAAATATTTAGCTCTGCCACACTGTTGATCAAGAAACAGTCAATTCCTGTCGAGAATTGCCTTGCACCTGGATTTGATGTGTTGCAAGCAGTAAAAATGGTTTGATAACTCATATTTTCTTGGACATCCTGTTGACTGCAGGGTGTATGTGCATCACCTATCCGGGAAAGAGATGTGATTATTATAGTGTCTGCTCATCGCTATAAAAAAATAAAGATCTGCAATTACCTTTCATAACAAATTACACACAAACAAACATAAAAGAATTCATATGAAGTGCAGCCAAGTGCAAAAGGTTTGTGCAGAAAGCACAAAGAAAACAACATAGACATTCAATGCAAGTTTTACAAGCCTTATCAGTTACGATCTGACAAGTGGTTAAGTGCTTCACTAGCTGTGTGAAAGGTCAATATTTTCTGCATTAGGCCTTGAGATAGCTGTATGTGTGAACCTGTTAAACAACATACTTAGAGTTTGGGTCTGCTACTTTTTTCCGTATCCAAAAATATTGTAATAAACTGACTTTGATTTGTAGGTCAAAAAAAAAAGGTGCATTTTTCAGTTTTTTAGGCAGAAATAAAGGGGTGTGCAAAACTCCTATTGCTATGCTCTATACATTTTTGTCTGCAATTATTTTCTTTTACAAATAATTTTTTACAAATAATGTATAGCACAACATGATATGCAAATAAAATTGCATTGAACTGAATTGAGTAGAATGTATTCATTGCAAGAGTTTAACTGAAATAATTAATGGGTAAGGTTGATACTGCATGTCCTGTTGGAATCCAGTGATATCATAATAAAAAATATTTAATTTACACTGTTGTAACTTCTATACACAAAATCACTAATATTGTGGCATCATCATTAGTCCATTTTGAGCTATACAGTAGTGTGCAATAAACAAACACTAAGCTGATAGGAAACCTAATGATTTATGGAGGTTATCAGAGTTTACATTAGTTATCTTTGTTATTAAAGAAGATGTCATAAACATCAGGGAGAAACAGGTCATTACACATGAAAACTCACAAGCTGAACCTAAACTCTTACCCTAGGTAGTATTTATACTTATGTTAAAGTAATACATAAAGCATAATGAGACCCCCAGAGCATCATTGGTAATAGGAATAAGAATTAAAAAACGATTAAGAATAATAGAGGTGCAACTTACTGTTTTAGTATAGTAATAATAAGAATAAGAATAAACATGATAATGATGATGATGATGATGAGCATTGTGATGATTGTGGTGATGATATTGTAATGATTATAAATGAACATACTTCAAATAACCAAAAGTAAGGAAGCAATATGAATAAAAACTATTAAATAAAACTAAGCCTATTAATATCTATAATCTTTATAATATCTATATCTATTATATCTATATAGCTATAGTCTGGTTATTAATTGTGCTCATAAATAATACCTGATTTATAAAAGTATTTCATAAACACACACTTACATCTAACAACACTGGAGTAAATGTATTTTTTAAAGGTTTTTCTAAACAAATTCTTTACATGATTAAAAAGTCATTTTCCCTGAAAGTCACTGAAATACTGCTGTGATCCTGAACTCTTTGTTTTGAAACCACTACAGAGAGCAATAAAAAGGTGTTTCCATCACTACCATGCCAATCAACCTGCAGTTTATTAACTACCCTAACCACAGGGTGGAGATGATAAAGTGCTTGAATGATCTTTGAGGTTGTGTTTTAAAAGGAGCGACAGAAGGAGTTCACCAGACAGTACGGATGAAGATGAAGGTCTTGCCTGTTGCTCTACTGATTCTGGCCTTTGGCCTAATCTCAGATGCTGTGATTGTTCGTGTAAGTGTGTTTACTCTTATATTTAATATTTAGCAGATGCTCTTAACAAGTGAGACAGAATCTGGTGTGATTATTAAAAATTAAAATATTATGGTGGCTGAGCAAGCGCTGTTACATTTCTATCATCAAATAGAACTTCAGTGATGAGACAATATAGGATTATTAATAGATAAGAGGAGTGTAACAAATGTACTAATTATGAAGAATAAGAATGTGCTTATTCATTTTTTAACTACTTAATCAAAGCTTTTTTGTGTTTGGTTGATACTGTATATTACACTCTCAGGAAAAGAAATATACATCTTGTTTTATCTTATGCCTCTTAGTGAAGCCTTTGTGTTTCTATGCAGAACCTTAAAACAGAGTGTTTCCTTATTAGATAGTGTTTCATGTAAATTCCTTAAACCCATTAAATAGACCCTTTTCTGTCTGAATTCTGTGTATAGAATTGGGAACTGGGATCAATGTACACAACAGAATGACAAATATTCTGAGCCTAAGTATATATGGAAATTAATCATTTTATTCTATTCTTATCCAGGAAGGAGAATTTTCTTTCTCACTCGAATCGGTGAAAAAGCTTTGGGACATCCTGGCTAATAAAGAGCCAATGAAACGGCCAAAACTCTTCAGTGTGCTCAGCGCTGAGAAACTGTGTAAAAACCCACTCCTTCCTGAGGAATTTAAGTCTCTGTGCCAAAGCAAAAATGCACAAGTTCATTTCTCCAACCTTGGTAAGCAATGCTGAATAGAATAGAATAGAATAGAATAGAATAGAATAGAATTCCAGCAATATGGAAAAATGACACAAATCTATCTATAAAAATATTTATGCCTTTATCCAATCAGGGTCATACAGTAGCTAGACATAAAGCTCTGCTGGGGCATGAGCTACTCAAATCAACCAATTATTAATTTTTTTCTTAAATGTCTGTTGCATGTGTGAAACGTGTTTTACAAACTGAAGCTATTTCTGACGTCCAATCATCAATACTATTTATAAAACTTACTTTAGTCCCATCATGGTATCATTTATCTGCTTTAATAGCAAAACAATAACTCAAAATGAAATGGCATATGAAACTGAATAGTAAAAAATTGGAAAACGATCAGGATGTGATTTTTTAATTTTTCAACTGTCTACTCTCTAGTTTTTTATTATTCTGTAGAACTTTGGGTGAAAATCCAAGGAGACAAGCAAATATAAAATGCTCAAGCCAGGCCATCCGGCACCAACAGACACAAAATGGTCAAAGTCATTAGGATCACATTATTCCCCATTTTGTTGTCTGATATGAATATTAAGTCAAGCTCTTAAATGATATCTGTGTGAACTCATACATTGTGCAGCTGCCACATAAACAGCTGATCTGATACTGAATTGCATAAATTATCAGTTATACGGGTGTTCCTATTAAAGTGGCCAGAATCACAGGGTGAAGGAATGTAATGTGAAGCAGTCAGTCGTATTGATAGTCACTGAAAGTTGAAACTTTTCACCTGGTCATGTGTTGTGCTTTTTCTTCTTTCCTGAAATGCTTAGCATGAACTGAAAAGGTATTTATTTCTGTATTACCTGCAGCACTTCTCTCCAGGAGTAACGATATATGCGAGGTCTGTAAATTTGCTGCTTGCACTGGTTGCTGAACATGATCCAGTATCATACCGAGCTTCAAGATCTGAAATCTCCCTCTCTCTCTCTCTCTCTCTCTCTCTCTCTCATATACATACCTCTATGTAATGTCTTTGTGTTGTAATCATTTTTATGTATAACCACCATTTAAAAAGAACTTCAAATTTACCTGTATTAAAACTCTGTTATGATAGTCTTATTATTCAACACTTTGTAGAAGAAATTATGTATCATTAGTTTCTTTATTTCTATGTACTTTATTATCAGCATTTATTCTGCTTTGATCATTAATTATATGAATCAACAGTTATAAAACTATGATATAATATAAACGCAAAGTGAAATTAAATATAATAGAAATCCCAGCTTGTGTTGATCATTTGATCATTAACATTTGACAACAGGGGGATATGAGTGTTTAAAAAAAATGCAACATGATGTTTTTTGTCATAAATAGTTCATTAGTATAAAAAAATACTTAAATAATTATAATTAGGTAAAATAAGATCCTGTATATTACAAGATGCCCTAAACATTTTAAAAAAATTTTTACTGTTACAATTTGTAACAAATGTAATTTTTTTTCAAAAAAATAAAATGAATTTAATTTGGAATACAGTACCAGTCAAAAGTTTGACATACCTTCTAATCTAATGTTTTCTGTTTAGTGATTTATTAACCAATTAACAAACAGCACCTAGAGCCATTATGAAGAATTAAATATAGATGAACAGACTGGTGATGTCAGCAGTGACCACTTGCATTATTTTATGTCTTACAGTCCCCCAACACACAATGATGTGCGCACACATGTAGATTTATTATTACAGATGATGGTTATTCATAGTTTTATTCACTTTCAGGCTGGGTGTATCTAGTTGAACTGGTCAGTTGTAATAATTTAAGAAGGCACAATACACAATACTGTATATAAACGATAAACAATGTACACCCGTTGTAAACAATGTACATTTCACCTCTCTAACCTCTCCTTGGTGTTACGGTGGCTTAGTGGTTAGTCCTGTTGCCTTGCACCACTAGGGTCCAGGTTTGAGTCCTGCCTTGGGTCTGTGTGCAATGTGCATGTTCTCCCCGTGCTTGGTGGGTTTCCTTCGGATACTCCGGTTTCCTCCCACAGTCCAAAGACATCCAGATTAATCTAAGAGAGGTCCTACCATGGTCGTAAAATGGGAATAAATACAATGGTCACCACTGGCCTCCACGGTCCATAGCTAGACTGCAGAGTTTTCTGGATGGATGGATGGATGGATGGATGAAAGGATGGAAGGAATCTCTTCTTATTTAAAAACACGAGGTGCAATGATTAATAAATTACACAAGGTGTCACTGTAACATCATGAAAAATTCAAAGACACCCCGATTACTAACACTACCTGTACTAAACCAGGTAAACCACTAGTAATTAAAACTGCTGTAACATTTCAAGTATTATAGTACGCTTTTTATTTTGTTTTTAATATTATTTTCTTTTATTTGGCGTGTAGTCTTTACCTGTAGTGTTTTAATCGCCGCTTCGTGTTCGTTTAAATTCCATTGTCCGAAAGTTGCCGGAAATCTCCGATGTAAGCCGAGACGTCAGTCCTGTAGGACTGCTGGCGGCGGCCACATCGCCATGTTGAACGAAGTCATTCTCCTCAGTAGAGAGCTACTCGTGAAATAGCAGTTCTAAAGATCGGGTGTTATTAATTTAAGAAAGGGCACGTCGTCTAGATCGCCCTGGCAAGCAGAGACGACCTGGATCCTCGGACACCCCGAGCGGGGAGGGGGAGCAACCCCCCTACCTTCAGCAATGAAGATAAACCCCAATAATCGCTAGCTAGCTAACGTTAGCTTGCTACTGTATCAATAAGCTAGCCGGACTGTTAGCTAGCTAGCTAAAGCTTTCTATCCGTGCTAGCTTTTCCGCCACCGGCAACTCGCTCGTTTAGGGCCTGCTGCTGGCGCAACTTGCCGGCTAGCTGTATTTTATACGCGTTATTTTAGAGCTACCGGTCTACAAGGATAGCTGTTACTGTAAATAGTCGCCTTTGATTTTTGTTTGGTTGTTTTTGTTTTGCAATGAGTTTGCCGCAGAAAGCGGTGCCGAAGCCAGCCGCTCCCGCCGC
Organism: Clarias pachynema; assembly: GCA_030014365.1. NCBI lineage: Eukaryota > Metazoa > Chordata > Actinopteri > Siluriformes > Clariidae > Clarias > Clarias pachynema. The sequence continues at coordinate 10,806,778 of JAQMYL010000015.1, read as the reverse complement.
CGCCGGACCCGGACCCGGGCCGGCTAACTCCTCTCAGCTGCGGACTCAGCTAGCCACAGTGCCGCTGCCGGGGCCGCCGCTCGCCCAGCAGCCTCCTCCGGTACCACAGACGCAGTATCCTTCCCTGAAAGCATACCTGTGCAAATAATAGCTGAATAATCCTCCAGTTTGTGTGTTGTGGCTTTGTTGGGCTTTGTGTTTGTGTGGTGCCGGGTGTCTTAAGTTATACTGTATTATAATAACTAACGTTAGTACGAGTTGTGTTTGTTGTCAGTTTGAACACTACAAGTTTCTAGATTTGATGTCTATGTTGTGTTAATTTTTAGTTACAACAACAAACAAACTATATCATATAGCAACTATTTATGTTTCTATTATATTAGTTGGAGTGCTCAGTGGAAATCCGGTTAACACAAGGCTAGCACCTGACTAGCTATCGGTTATGCTAGGTGGATATGCTAGGGGTGTTGTTAGCGAACTTAGCCAAATAAAACGGACAGTATGTTGTGTTTTTAGCATTTGGTATAATGTTTGTTTGATGTGCTGTCAGGAAACCAGTGGTTTATAAACGGCAGCAGTTTAATGGCGTCATTTAAAAAGTTTTAAAGGCACTTAAGGCAAAGTGTACCGGCTGCTGTTGTGGTGTAGCTGACTTAGCCGTGCTAGGCGGGTGGGTTGGATGTGGGTTCAGGATTTAAGGCCCCTTTTAGTTTGACATCTCTCATTTGACACTCGTTTACAGGTCATTGTCTTTCAAACGTTTTCATAAAAGACTTGCTCACTCAATTTTGGCTTATATCTATGAAAGATCTATGAGAGTGTTTCAGTTCTGTCGAAATCTTTCCAGTGTGCTGTACCGCAGTGCGTATGACACTTGTACACACGCTGTTTGCGGATGTCTGTGTGGAACATTATGACATTTGTGTAGTTGGCCTGGGAAAATCCTTCACTCTTACAAATTTAGACTTTTTCTTCCTAGGTGTCTCAAACCTATAGACTTTATGTAGAGTCTCCTTTCCATGTTTTTTTTCTAACCATGAATCTGAACCAGAAGCAAATTTAAAAATGTAACTTTGGTTATGCACAGAAGCAAAAGGAATGGGAAAAAAAAGACATTACAACATTCGAACAAAATTTCTATTGAAATCGGCAAGTCCGAATAGAACAGGTAGTGGCTAGCACTCTGGCCCCGCACCTCCAGGGTCAAGGGTTCGGTTCCTGCCTCAGGTTTGTGTGTGGAGTTTGCATGTTCTCCTCGTGCTTGGTGGGTTTCCTCTCACACTCCGAACACAATGCGGGTTAGTCTAATTGGCGATCCCAATATTGCCTCTGTGTGTGTGTTTGCACCCTGCAATGGATTTGCACCCTGTCCTGGGTGTACTCCACCTTGGGCCCAAAGTCTCCCGGGATAAGCTCCAGACCCTGTGCTCCTGTATTTAGATGACGAATAAAACATCCCGAGATATACTGTTTATAGGGCTGATGTGATGGAAAGCAGAGGGTTGTTATTGTCACAAAGTTGATTATATTCCAATAACAGCAAGTCCTGAATTATGTTCCGCTTATACCAGGTCTTAAACTTATAATTCATTAATGGTTGCACTTTTTTTTTTTTGTTATTAATGGAAATGTAAATTTTTACCATTGGATAGCTGCATTTAAAGTTTCAAAATTGTGAGGCATTGTCTTTAAGTTAATAGGGCAATAAATTGAAATTTGTCATCTATATAGAAAAATAAAATTGTAACCCTCTTTGTTGTGATAACGTCCCCATGGCAGAAGATTTCTTAATGGTTACAACACCCTGACTTTCATAAATGTTGAAGCAGCATTTTTTGACGGAAGCCTTTTGCCATATTACTCATTATACATTTAAGCAATATCACACAAGAGGTAGTGCACGAGGGTGAATTGTAATTAACAGGGTTGAAAGTAATTTTTTTTTACCGGCACTATGCAGCCAAAAGGTGAGGAGAATAAAACGTAGAGATGGTGGTAGATCTTATAAGTGCTCTGTTAACCTCCAGGTTGAATCCCAAATGGCATTAAATGGAAATCTAGTGCACTATGTAGGGTGTACAATCCCTTGTCACAGACACCAGGTAGTGCCTTTTGATCAGCGCCTGGAGAGCGATTTGGAATTCAGCCTTGTGTTAGAAGCCAGTTAGCTTTGCAGTTGCAATTAAGTATAAAACTGATGGTTCAGATGTTATCAGATGTTTTTTCTTGCTGAAAGTAACTCTGCGACTGGTTTTGAATGCGTTTTTCTGCAGGTAGTTGCTCTCTCCTGTACTGTGGACTGTACAGACCAACTTTCAACATGTTGTGACTTCCAGTTAGTGTAATTAATGATTGTTAGAGCACCTGAGATATGGCAGAGTAATGCATATAGTTAAACGTCCTAATGGTGTCCATTATCACCACAGTGTCACAGAATGCCTCTCGTCCAATCAGAGTGCTCGGTCAAAACTAACCGTTGTATAATTATTTTTCTTCTTTTTATTCGCCATTTTATTTACTGATTGTGATGCACGAGTGTGCCTTACGAGTCCCTGTGAATGAGTTGCTACTTTAGAACAGATAAACTTATTAATATAAACCTTCTACGTGAATTGTAGCTAGCACTCTTTCTAAGTTTGTAACACTTATGACTTTTGTTGATCAGGATGCCTTTGTCTCATCACCTGACGTAAGTCACTTGCGACATTCAAACGCCAGCCTCTGTCTCATCTCTTTACTCATCTGACCAATTCAATTCAGTTTTATTTATATAGCGTTTTTAACAAAGGGCATTGTTGCAAAGCAGCTTTACAGAATCAAAAAAATATGGAAATGTGTTTAAAACGTGTGAGGAAATGGGTATAAATCATAATTATCAGATTGTCCCTGATGAGCAAGCTGAGGGTGATGGTGGCAAGGAAAAATTCCCCGAGATGACAATAGGAAGTAACCTTGAGAGGAACCAGACTCAACAGGGAACCCATCCTCATTTGTGTGAAATCAGAATGAATTGATTTGCAGTCATACTGTGTGTTAGGAGGCTGGAAGTTTGATATAACAGGAGAGGTGTTTAAGTTAATATTAAGTCCCATTTCGTTATTGGAGGCAAATGTACCAAACTGTTTGTAGGAATTTTAGTTCTGAACTATTGAGCGACTGCAGTCACAAGTCATCAACAGTAACATCAGTTCTTGCTAATATCTTCAGGGAAATAATCGCTGATTAATGTCAACAATTCTGTTTTGTTGGATAAACCAATTTTATTAAAGAATTTTATTAGGATATTTAAACATTCTCTCTGCTGTTATGCATATAACACGTGTAAGTGGTCTACCTTTCGCTATGGCACATAGCTGTTCAAGAAGAATTAAATTGTGATGTTAATCATGTGAGCAAATGCCTGGTAAATTAGATAATGTTTTTAATGTTTTGTGATCCTTGATGGCAGTCAGCCAAGCTAAGGTTAGGAAGTAGCTTAAAAATTGTATGTATAATTATTTTGGCTTTTATGATAACTTTCCTGGCTTAGATTAATTAAATGAATAATAATTGTTGGTTGTTTTAACAAAATACAGCCTCAGAGACATCAACTGTTTTCCAAACCAACCACCTGTTTGTTGTGTCAGTGCCACACCACTGTAAGGTTTGAGAGGGATTTGTGAAACTTTTCCTTCTAGATGCGGTGTCGTTATGTCTGTTATTTAGCCAATATGTCATTTATCATTTCTGCTCTTAGCGCTGAGCCACATCTGCCAACACATTAGGGTTTTTGTGTAAAGAGTATGTTTTCTTTGCCTGCTAGGACTTTTTTTGCTTTCATTATTGGTGACGCTGATGAAGTGATTTTTTTTTCTGTGCCCTTTCAGTTTCTATACACGCGAGCCTTTCAAGTGAATCAGGGACTTGTGGTGAGATTTTCTCGTGAATGAAGGCGTAAAACTAATTGCACTGTGCTGGAAGTCTTCTGTAAATGTCAGTGATGAGATTCTTAGCCGCAGTAAAACGTTTGAATGGTGTAAGTGTTTTAAAGAAGGCCGTACATCCATGAATGACACTCCTGGCCAAGGTGGCTCGGAGCCCATTGCGGTCATTCCCGTGAGCATTAAGGGAGTGGAACACCTGATAATGAAAATTACGGTGGCCAACTTGTGGAAGAGATGCGTCTGTCTGTGGGAACTGTTACAAGTTACAGGAACTCGGCTGGGAGTTATTGCCACAGAATCTGTACTGTCTGTACCTCGCTCCAAGCGATTTCCTGAAAGTTTGGGCCATTAGAGGAGTTTCTGGGAGACCAGCGTTTCGGACATATAGCAGGCAGTCTGATAGAAAACTTTTTTCCTTGATTTTATTCAAGCTGTAGTGAAACGGTGGGATAAGTGCATTAGTGTAGGTGGAGAAATAAAGGTAGGTACTCTGTTTTTAATGGTATTGCAGAAGTCCCGTTTAGACTTGGAACGCCGCTTGTATGTACTATCCTGCTTGGCAAACCTTGATTTTTATCTTCATGCTGTAAATGAATGACACCATATTGAAGAGAAGTTGTAAAGATTCATGGGTAAAGCATTGACCTATTTTTATCAGTAGTAAAGTGCTTCTTTAATTCACACTGTTAGCCGGGTGGAATCTGATAACACGTCATACAGGGTCACAGTGTTATGTGACAGTGTAGATCCTATTTCTTTCAAAGATGCCATTTTGTGTCTATTGATGAGTTTACTGTACAAATGTTCAGATTAAGTCCCTCAGGGTTAAGTTCTCAATCCCATTCTCTTAACTGTACACGTTTTAATGAAGTGACGGTAACTTGTCCTGACCTCCTGTTATGCAGTTATGCATGTATCCAGGTTTTAACCTACATATTTTATACTTGAATGAAATTCTCATGAAGTGTTACTTTCATTTAACCCCAAACCCTGCCTTTCAAATTTCCTGTTTATTAGTTTATTTTATTAGTATGGCTGCAATAAACTTTAATAAACTTCTACTAATTTACCAGCCAGGACTTTTTACTGCTTCCCAGTAAGGTGACTGTTCAGTTCTTATCAAGTTACACTGCCCCACTTTATGTATGAAGTACAGCACCTTGATACTTGCATGCATAGAGCTGGGTATTCTTAATATATCTTAAAATATATAATATAGTATGTGGGGTTTTTTTTTTTTTTTTTTTTTGGATACTGGTACAGATACCTCACACTTTATCTGTGACTAGTCGGAATAGAAAGAAATGAAATAGACAGAAACCAAGCAATTCTTCGGCTCAGGATCTGATTTATTATAAATCAAATGCAGTGGAATTTTGGATTACGAGCATAATTTGTTCCAGAAGTGGGCTCATATTACAAAATACTCTTAAATCAAAGCAAATTTTCCCATAAGAAATAATGGAAACTCAAATTATTCATTCCACAGCCCCAAAAAATAAATACATAAAAATAATTAATACAAAATATAAAGTAAAAATAAAACAAATTAACCTGCACTTTACCTTAAAAAAAAAAAAAAGTAAAAATAAATCCCGACAGATAAGTGTTTACACGCACAGTTGCTGTGTGTGTGTGAAGTAAGAGGAGGACTTATCACTTTTCTCATCTTGCACGGTAAACCTTTTCAAACAAACACACACATTAACGGAAAGACTGTTTTGTCTGAAAAATTAGCAAGGAACATCGCTAATAACACTCGCGTCAGCACATACTAACGGAATCATTGCTGTAAAGTAAAACAAAAACAAATGAACCTGTACTTTACCTTTGAAAAGAATTGCACAGAGCAGTGTTTCTGTGTAGAGCAGAGTGTGTGTCTGAAGTCAAGAGGGGGTGGGGGAGGGGTGTAAAGGCAAGAGTGTGTGTGTGAAGGGGCATGGTGTCAAATTACGCGCACACAACGACAGAGAGGGAGAAAATGGATCTTTAACCTCTCTAATGAGTCTTTCTTTTGCTTTACATGCGCGCACACTTGTGTTATAAACAGTACAGGCGCGCTGTATACGCGCTTACAAACACAAAATAATATATGTTTTACATGCACACACGTGGTCAGTGTTATAGTAAACAGTGCACGGATGTTCATTATACCAGTGAGAGACGCGCACTAAGACCCAGCAGGGGAGACGATTACCCACAATTCCGCAGCGTAAGAGAGAGAAAAACCGTTGGCTCAGTTGTGATCACGTGACGCTCGGCGTCAAAACAAGAAGCGCATGCGTGATGCATGATACTCGGTACTCATAATCCAAGACTTGTTCGTTTTCCAAGTCAAAATGTATTAAAAATCTTTGCTCGTCTTGCGGAACACACAAATTGCGTTACTCGCAATCCGAGGTTTCACTGTGGATGAAAACTTCACTGCTCATGTTCACCACACTGCATGTTAACAACACTTTCAGTTTTTGTTGCGAGCTGGACCGCTACAGTGAACAGTAGTGTTTTATCACAGTCAGGCACACCCCTGCCTTTTAATATTAATAGAAGTAAACGTATAAAAGCTGGAATTGAGTTGGAAACATTCATATGAACCTCCTGAAACACTTAAAAAAAATAAAAAAATATTTAAAAAAACTCTGATCATAAGCTAAAGTCTCCAGCAGCACACCTAATGCATTAATATTCAATTTGGTGGACACCTCTGTACAAGCTGGCCACATTGGCAAACAATTGTTTGCTAAACATTACCTGCTAATATCCCAGTCATGGCGACGTCCATATTCATTTCTGATGAGAGTACTCTAGGTTTAGAGATTTTGAAGAAGTTTTATAACGTTAGCCAGACTTGGCATGATGAGAGGAAGGTCTGCTGTGGTTTGTTCCTCTTGCAGTCAAACACAAAGCAACTTTCTGCTATTAAATGTTTTCCACCCACATTCGGGTGCTTCATCAATTTCGTCGTGTTGTTGGATTGGACAGCTAAGTCCTTTTTTTGTATGTATTGCATTCAAGTGTGCAGTCAAGGCTGATGAAGTGGAGCTACACTGTTGAACGTGTAGACATTTTTACACCTTCTGTATGACGCTTGGAGTCAAGCCTCTCAAAATACAACATGTGATCCCTGTCGCTATGTGTTGTAATCAGCCTGCTGCATGCTTACTGGCTCACTGACTTGGGTATCCAAATCTGATACACAATGATGAGGCAGTTTTCGATACTGGATGAATTCAAAGCAGTTTGGTTGGTGCCATAAAGGTTTTAAAGTTCGGTATGTACACTAAAGTCCTCCAGTGGAGATCAACTGGTGGATCCTAAGGCCAGACTGGCCACCAACGACATGCAGGTTTCTACTACATTCTTTAATGTAGGTGTTTCCTAACGCACAGAATAAATATAATAAGCATGAACTTAATAAGTTGTACTTTGACTGTTGAGAACACGCCTTTTGGCTCTGACTTGTGATCACATAATGTTTAAGTGGATGTTAGCTATAACTAATTTATTATAGATGCTCAGTTCATGTTTTAGCTGTAGGTCTTAGCTCCAGACTAGATTTTTGTTGTTCGTAATAATTCGAGTTTTGGCGCAGACAGTTACAGTATGTGGATTTGAGTTTCTCAAACTTCTGCAGATTTGTCCACTCCTGTTGAATAATATCTTCTCCCTGTGACAGGAGGACCGAACGCTTCAGCTCATAACTAATGACATGCTGTATAGAAACTTGGTTAGTAGAGGATGATAATTGTAAACTGGCTTGTGTCCATTTGTTAGTATATTGTGTTATCTACTTTTTTTTTTTTTTTTTTACTCCAGTGCATTTCCAGGCAAACAAAGCATGGAACAGGGCAGGACTCTAGATCTTTTACTTGTCTAGTGGGCTAAATAATGAATTTATCATGTGTCTACTCCTGCTGTTCCAAGTCTCAACTGAAAACCTATGTTTTTATTTCATCACACATCTCCTCACTCTCCTTTTGTTTTAATTTTTTATATTTCTTTTAAAGCTCTTGAGTGTGAATAGTTTTTGCAGGGCATCTGTGCAATACAAAACAAGGTGCGCAGATCCACAACCAGCAGGGTAATACAAGTACAAGGGGTTGCCTGGTGTCATGTTGATTTTATCGTCTGCAGTTTGGCTTGTACTCCTTCTTGTAACCCTCAATGACTAAGGTGAGCCTTCCTGACGATATTGTAATATGTTTGCAGCAGAAAAGCAGGGAATGCCCCAAAACAAAGCAAAAAGCTGTTATTTTAGCTTTTCCCTATTGGTGATGTAAGGTTTTGGCACTGTGTTTTCAGCCTCCACATTGTTCCACTGAACAAAAAACAAAACTGAGCTATTTAGCATTCTGGCTTGAGATCCAGGAAGTGCACTCAATCATAATTCAGTCTACTTCTTCAACCCATTCGTCTCAAGAGCTATAAAACTGTTCTTTCATAGAAACAGATTGTTTTATTTTTACATGGTCAAAACATACAGCACTCCTAATATTATGTCTAATATCCCTTGCATATGTTGCACCTTTTATCAGACGCTTTGGGTAGCTGTCACAAGCTTCTTGCAGAACGTTGGATATACTGTGTAGCCACTTTTCTTGGCAGAATTAGCAGGGTTATTAAAATAAAAATTTTGGTCCTGCCACACTTAAACACATTCCACCATTTTTTAATAGCGTTGAGGTAAAGGTAGAAGCTTTAAGTAAGCCTGCTTTATTGATTTCACAGACAGCCTCCTTCATGAATAGCAGCATCTTAGAATCAATGCAGAATCAAAACAAGCTTGATGGCAGCCAGTGACACTGGTATTCCAGCAGCTTCCAGCTCGTGGCAGGCCTGTGTCTCGGTGGTTCCTGGGATGTTCTGTCACGTTTGTCTGACAGGGCCTGAAATTTATATTCAAGTGCCAAATGAGGATAGAGTTTTCATTTAAAACTAATTTTTTGTCAAATTTTGCACTAATATAACGCCTACCGAAAGGTGTTGTTATTATTATTTTGGCTGGTGGATTGTTTCATTTAAGCAACAACTTGGCCAGTGAGTCAAAAAGTTATTTTCAGATGCTGTTATCCAAGCCAGTTTCCTCTCAGGCAAAGGTGACGTTTGGGTCGTCTTCTAGAACTTGGCACAGTGGCTCCACCACCACTCGTACTTGCGTACAATTTTTTGATCTGATCTCCGAATCTGCAGTTGTTTTGTAACGGCTCCAAGAAACATTTATGACTTGTAAAAATATGCTGTCCTATTTCTCAGATCATCGATGTTCTCCTTGGACTTTCCCACACACATTGTACTGTATGTTAGCTAGTTCATATGTGTGCTGTCAAAAAAAATTTTTTTATGCTGGCACAAAGAAGATACGAGCTACAGTCAGAGATGATCATGAACAGAAATTGAAATGTTTCAGCACCACTGAACAAATGATCTAAATGGGGGTATGTCAATTTTTTAAAAAAGTTTTGATATCAGAAAAGCGCAGATAAGTTAAACATTGTTCTATAAATTCTTCGGGTTTTCCTTCATTCTTGGAGAAGTCATTGAAAGCCGAATATTGTCTTCACATTAATGGTCATAGTGACTGTAAACATCTAACTACAACTGTACCGCTGTGTAATTAAGGGATTTAAGCATCTTTCTGTGTAGTTTTAAAACTGAGCTCAACTGGGTCATTATTTGAACTGTAACACTTAAAAATAACATTTAAATTAGCGACTGTACTGTTTTATCATTGATGTGTTCATTGTGCTGCACCAAAAGGACGTTAAAACCAGTTTTTTCTATTAGTCCAGTTCCTGAAGTTGTGTGATTTGAATTTATTTTTCAAGTGTTGTAGACTTGCACACCTTATATAATCTCTTCATATAATGTCTTTGCCCTTGCAGGAAGTAAAAACTGCATGCACATGCTTCAGGAAGTACTCACAACATACTCTCAAATTGCAAGATTATAATAATTCTTCTTCTACCTACTGTGCTGGAGTGACTAGCAGCGGGAAAGAGAAAGAGATTTGCATGTTGTATGAGACATGAACTTTAAACAGTCAACAATATAAGTTACATGCTTTTTAAATGTTTGAGATAATTGAAGTAGTTTCATTCTTCAAAACTGGTAAGATATATGGCTGTTGGAGACAAATCGGACAATAAACATTAGTCACGTCAAATTAAAATCTGTTAGTATCTCAATGCCCAGGGTTCGAGTTGAACCGACAGTCTACCAGTTACAGTAAATCCTTTATATCATGAGAATGTTGTCTGAATCTGATTGAAGTGGAGGAAGGATTCCTCCAACCTCGTAACAATAGCCTAGTTTGTTCTGCACCCAGGCTTTTCTGCACCGCTCATGGCGTGGAGACGGGAGAGGCATCTCCATCCGTAGAAACTCTGTTGCTTTAAGAGACACATTCAATCACTAGTGCTTCATTTCACAAGCTCCGCCATTCATCAAGCTACTGCAAGACATCCAGCTTTTACACATTTTGTGTAGGAGCCCAGACATTCTGAGCAGCCTCCCCAACACACAATAAATACATAAAAAAAAAATAAAAAAAAAAAAACCCTAGAAGAGCCTGTTGACATCCTAATGTGGATTGAGTGGTTATTTTGGACTCCCTGATGTTAACTGACCCCCCAAAAGCCGCTGTTCGTGTTTTTACATGATTTTCCGGCCTTGACTTTCTCCGGCATCCTAACGTTCTCTTAAGATCAATAGAAAAGGTTTTGAGTTCACAAATGTGAAATGAAATAGATCACTAGGGAGTTGTAGGTTTTAATGTATTTTAGTTTGTTATCAGAATCCATTATTAGACTTGACCTACAGTAAGAGGTGTTTGAGTGCTTTGAGTACTGCGTGATAACATGGAGTTTCTGGCGTGCTGCTCCTCACAGAGCAGAAGTAAGTGTGATTCTCTCAGTTTATACACTAATGGGAACAGGCATGTCTTGACAACATTTTTAAATTCCAGTCTACGCAGCACACATTCAACTGCCTATCGCACCTCAGCAGCTCGATCACTGCCTTTGTGCAACCACTGAGTGAGAGTGGAAGATAATAGAGAAAAATCGCAAACTTTTTTGTAAGAGCTGATGATTTGACATTTCTCTGTTAACCTGGAGATCCCTTTCTAGTAATGTAAAAAATAAAATGCATTTTTAAAAAATGAGATTTTCTTTGAATGCTCTGATCATAATGATGTTTTTGTGCATGAGCAGCTTTATCTGTCACCTGCATGTGTCTTGTTTGTCCTTCCACCTTGGTGATGTGTTTAGCCTTAAATGGTTGCCCCTCCAGAGTTTTCCTTAATGCGTTGCACCCCAGGATCCCCAGAGTGCAGCCGTCGCTGGAAGAGCGAATCTTCTCCCCACAGCCTGGCGTTGCTGCTGTGTACAGTGTGAGTTACATGCTGCTCTTTTTTTTTTCTTATTTTTGTGCAGAACAGTTGATAGGTTGTTACTCTTAACCATAGTTCTTACTTTCTATGAAACGCTTCTGAAGCATTTATGGTTTTTGACAACACTAGTGGACTTTGCACTAGTTCAAGGATGTGATTTACCAATTAAAATCACATTTGCATATCTCAAATTTAATACCAATAAAATCATAACCGAAAACACTATTTATAAAATTGAGTGCATCTCCACAAACTTTTTAGTATTTTCAGTTTGAAGGTGACACTTGTGGCCAGTCAGGAAGTAAAAACTGCATGCACATGCTCCAGGAAGTACTCTCCTATTGCATGGTTATAATAATTCTTCTTCTACCTACTGTACTGGAGTGACGAGCAGAGGGAAAGAGAAAGAGATTAGCATGTTGTATGAGACATGACATTTAAACAATCAAAATATATGTTACATACTATTTAAATGTTTTAAATACTTGTAGTAGGTTCATTCTTCAAAACTGAATAATTTCTTTTTTCAGGATTTTCAGTTTAAGAGTGACACTTGTGGCACTTTTTTATTTTAAAAAAAAATGTGTAGGAAAAACAAACTTTTTTGTTGTTTATTTAATTTTTACTCAATTCATCTGATTACTTGCCATTTATTACCAGTTTTTCCTTGAAGGTTAGGGTGTTGGGATTGTGTTGATGTATGACATAAAAATGCTCCAAAACCTGACACTACATCATGTAAAACACACTAAGACACACTCTAGCGGAGCTCTCCAGTGGCAGGTCTTAAAGGGTTTAAGAGGAGCAACGAAAACGGTGCACCTTGTTTTTAATGTGGCTGTGACATGACTGACGCTCAGGGTTTGGGAAAAGAGGAGTGAGAACGAAAGGGAGAAAATGAGCAAAGGGGGCAAAGGCCATTTTATGCTTCGTCACCACTGCTTCTGAGAGACAATTGAAGCAAACATTAAAGATTGACAGAGACCATACATGGTTCTCAATTTATATTACATGTATAAGAATGTATCATTTATATAACGTGTAATAATGTGTAAATTTGTATTACATGTGTAAGAATGCATGTTAACATGAAGACTAAAATAAAGTCACTATAGCAAATACAGTACAAGGTGTTGTATAAAGATTGAAATGATTGAACAAGGCTGATCCCGTGTACACACCCATCATTGGCAGACACTAATGAATATTAAAGGCTATTCAAACAGTCACGTGACAAGGTGTCACAACAAACAAGATGTCGGAAACCTAAACAAGTGAAGACTTTTCTTGGCAGATTCTGTAAAATCTGCCCTGACGGTTGGGACACATCTATCCATCAAACAAGGAGATGAACAGTAAACACTGTTAAATAAATATTTACTTAAAAGAATAATTCAAGAATATGAACATTTTATTAGAGCGAAATTTTGGTACGACTCGTCTCCGATTTGTCCTCTTAAATTTGTTTTTGGATTTAAATTGGATTTTAACTAGATTTAGCAGGTTAGCTAAACGTTTTGGTGCTCTTCACACACACACGCACACACATACACTCTCGCCTGTACACCCCCCCACCCCCCTCAAAAGAGTTCAAAATTTTACCATCCAGAGAACCCTAGTTGTGAGAATAGGTGTCAATTTCTGAAATTCGTTGAGGCTAGAGGTAGTGTCAATCCCACTCGAATGCCCAATCCTGTCTGCTCTTCTAGAAACCTTGTCTAATTCTTTTTGCTTCTTTAGAAAGATTGATCCGTTTCACTCGCTCTTATGAAAAGCATGACAGATTTCTTCAGAAATTTGACCAGCCCCTTCTGCTCCTTTCAAAAGTTCAACCAATCTATCACAGAAAGTAATCCCACTCGCTCCTGTAGAAAGTTATAATTAAATTATTGAATTCTTCTCACTCCTGCAAATGAATTAAATAGTCTTGATCACTCCTTTAGAAAGTCATCTGCTCATCATCTGGTCCCACCTTGCATAAAGTCTGACCCATTTCTGCCTGCTCTTGCTGATAGTGTAAAGAATTCTGCCCATTCGTTCTGAAAGGTTGACCAATCATGCCTGCTTCTGTAGATATTTTGACCAATCCCACCTACGCCTCGAGAAAGCTTACCATGAACACATGCACTAATTAGTTACAGTAGTTTGACTGATCCCACCCTCTCCTGCAGGATGTTTGACCAGTCTCATGAAGTCCTGTCCCACTTGTACCACACAGCCTGCCGGTCTGTGAATAGTTCAGAGCACGACTAGTAACATTATAGAGGAACTACAATATATTATAAAGCTCAAAAGTATGAGGTAAAATGAATTAATTAAAAAAAATTCTTGGATCTCTCATACTCGAATCGGCATGCAAAATAATCATATATAACACAATCAACTTTATCTGTAAAGCTTAATTAGTCCTCTTAGAAGTTTTATTTATACTTGATAACATTGTTGTGTCTAAGTGAGTGAACTTCCTTTACTGCCTTTTTGCAGCAAAAACACAGGTGCTTTCTATTGGATAATCGACCCCTTAAGATCATAACAGCACAGTTTGAGTGACTGGTCAAGGAGCTGTGAGTAGACTAAACTGCATATTAATATTACCCAACGTTTAAATCAATAACAGCTGCGTTGTCGCGATACTGCTAATTTGACCTTAGTGGACCTAAAAGTAGTAATTGTTAACTGAAATATTGAGCTGGAGATCACCCACAGATCTGGTGCTTATGGGTGTGAGACAGCTCTCAGCGCTCCCACCGGTTCCCATCACCATTTCATTCACACATCTTTTCGAGATAATCACAATGCAGGTAAGCAGTTCAGAGCAAACTTTCTGAGCCCCCAAATCTACTCCAGCCTATCCAAAGTGAACTTTTAATACTCAAAAGGTGCTAAAATCCTGTTTAGGCAGAAGTGTGCTCTTATGTTCATTACACCGAGTGTTACTCTGCTGTGAAAGGGGAGCATTTTTCTGTGTGCTTGCATGCATAGTTTAATAAACATAGCATGCCATTGTCAGACTGTCATAATCATGTAATGAATTCGTTGGTTAATTCAGTGAGATTTTTTACATGATTGACATATAACTGTCAGAAGGCTTTTATTTCGTGCCATTATTTCTGTTGCAGTTGTCGTACTACAGCTGTCCATTTCCCACCTCATTGCTATGACTGTTTATGACTGACCACTGCCTTGAGTGTTTAGTGCGGAGCTGCTCACACTGGTCAAAATTAGGGGTGGGCGATATAACTAAAATCTTCTATCATGGTAGAAGTAATTTTCTACCTCGATAACGATATATATCACAATATAGCAATTTGTATCTGAAAATGCATAAATAAAAATTCAAACA
>JAQMYL010000015.1:10774412-10788859 GCA_030014365.1 Clarias pachynema | reverse complement strand
CGGCCAATTTAGCTCTCTCGGGGCCTCCGGCTGTGAGAGGAAAACAGCATCACCCGGGGTTCGAACCTGCGATCTCCGGGTGATAGGGCGAGCGCTTTATCTACTGCGCCACTCAGAGGCCGAGCTTTCCTCTTCTTATAGACTAGACTAGACTGGTGTTTGTGACTGGGAACGTAACTGCTGGAAGCAGTCCAAAATGTTACTATTAAGAAATGCGTAAGACTTGAATTCTTGGGTATCCGTCACTGCTTTTCCTTGCGTTGTTCGTGCAGCCTGACAAATCTGTGCGCTGCACTTGATGAAGTTAACACTAACCTAAAACCGGGCATGTTGTGTTCTGGCAGTGGTGTAACCAGGAATACATAAAAAAATCTAATCCTAATTATTTTTATTATCTTTATGATTAAATAAAATTTGTGCCTTAAATTATTAAATAAAAAAAATGTATATCATGAACTTTTTATCCCCCTCATATAGCATGTCACACTTACCAATTTAATCATTCAATGTACACTGTAATCTTTCCATAGCAGTAAATTTGCCATAAAATACATTTATGAAACAAAAAATGCATTTAAATAACTGACTGTTGGCACTATGTAGAAATTACACCTTGTATTATAATTCCTAATGTACATTTCTTGCAGCTGTCTGTTTGATATTGCAGTTGTTTGGTTTACAGAATAAACATTAAATGTTTGTGTCAATATTGTCCCATGAAGCATCTCATATCACGGCTTTAGTGTACCGTCTAACGCCTAGCCCTGACTAGTGTACATCTGTGCTGTCTGACTCTTTATCCTAAGTGAAATTGCCCCACTTGAATAATAATGTTATTTTTTTTGTAGTTTTGTTTATTCCCAATGAAGACACAATAGGAACAGAGTGATGGTCTTTCTTTAATTAATTTTAAACTTTTTCTTTGGTGGGTTCCAGGTCCAGAGACCCCCTGGCACTTCCTACACAGCCCATGAAATCAGCAAGGGACACCCGAACCTTGCGGCCACGCCACCGGGCCACGCCTCCTCGCCCGGTCTTTCTCAGGTATCAGTTTCCACAGTATCCACTGCGCATCTGTATGGCCACCCTAAAGCCTGGGAGGCAGGAGGAGGGGTGAGTGCACCCACGTAGTTGCCTGACTGTGTGTGTATGTTTGTGTGTGTCTACACCACTTATTATGAATTGCACTACATTCAATTATATTTTACTGTTCGAACATATGCATGTTTGTGCTTGCTTCATGTTTTGGTATTAACACTGCCTTAAAGCAAAAGAGCCACAGAAATTTCTTCGCTGCATTTTCTGCTGCTCCCAATCTGATGAGTCACAGGTGTTTCCTCAGAGAAAGCAGTAATCTGAAACCTCTGTTCATTAAAATTAACCATCAAATCACAGTATGATTCAGATTAGTAATATTATCGTCATGTCTGTACTCTAATATTAGCAACATCCAGAGATTCTTTTCATTTTATTAAAGACAGCGGTGATGAGTAAAACCTTTTTTAAAGAGCTAGCAACTTAATGTTAGAACACATTGGACCTCACTTATCATGCTGACTATAAACAGATTCTGTTGTAAATCAGAATTTTGTATTGATTATTGATAAGTCTCATTTTTGGGAAAGCGTTCATGCTTCTGAGTTCGTGTACATTTGCCCATAAGAACTGAACTGTATATTCGTCAGCAGGTTTCTAGTTCTAGTTTCTAGAATCTCAAGGTGTGGATTAGAGCGTTTCCACCAAATGTTTGTCTGCTATAAGTGTGCTGCTTGAGCTACAGAGAAGATTGCTATCCGTGAGTCATTTAATTTCAGTCTTGCTGAATTATTTTAGTTTATTTATTTTTAATTTATAATTAGTTACCATTGTTGTATTTGGGTGTTTACCATCAGGTAAATACCTTCTATATTCCGGTTACACAGACAAATATTTTGCGTAGTGAAACTTTTGTCAACACTAGTCGTTCGGTATTAATAACATTAATGAAAGAAACGTTCATTGAAGAAAGTGAGCCAGTATGAATGTATGAATGAGGTCCGTCATTCAGGAAAATTCTGCTGTATAAAAGGAGGACACACTTCAGTGACTCAGCAGCTAAGCTGGTTTCATTTGCCACGCTATCTTCTTTTGATGCTGTGCAGCACTTTACAAATGAAAAATCTGATGTGTGACGTGTACTCCCTCGTGTGTTGCATGACTTCCTATGATATCCGCCAGCTTTTCCAGCACTGAATCAGAGATGAAGAAAAAGGCTTTGAATAAGCACAGAGAAGCAAATTCCCTCTGTAATGTTGTAGTCAGAGGTCACAATTACCTGGATACATCCCCTCCCCCTTTCCCACTACCATTTTTATGTAAAAATATTATCTTCATTATGAGTAACTGGCATTTATTAACCTGAGTGTAAGAAAAATCAACCGTCCCAAAACTTTTGGAAATCCAGTAGAAACTATTTTCCTTTTAAAATGTTTGCCTTGCACAATCATTTACATATCAGTTTACCTAAAAGGTTGATAAATGAGGCCCAACATTGCTAACATAATGAGTTTTAATACAGAAATCATCCTACTTGGATTATTATTAAGCTTAAACATTTGTGGATTTGAAAATGGCCTTGAATTTGCCTTCTTTGTTTGCGCTAGGTTTTTGCATGCTCGTGCATGCTGTGTGTCACGTTGAAAAATTGACTTTTGTTTATCTTCAGGCACCAGGTCTCCGTACTCCATACTTATTACTGATGTTTCTGTGTCCAATAGCGTCCCGCAAACACACTCCAAGCATAAACACTCGGTACACTCAGCTGATTGTCTCTAAAATAGAAAGTCAGTCATGATGACTCAGCTGTTCTGGAGCTTGTTCCGCTGCGTAGCTGAGCGCTCGGATTTCCACTCTACACCCGCACAGCTCCGTTACTATTAATAGAAAGTCTAGCTTACATGATCCAGAGGCTGAACTTTGATCATGTGGAGCGACCTCTGAACCGAAGAATGAGGAGTGACTGAGGGTTGAGCTTACCTCTGTTGCCTCGTCCGCCTCTGAAAGCCCTGCGACTCCACCGTCTGTGTCTCTCGCTCCGTCTCTCCCCCTCTCACTCACTCACTCACTCTCCTGAAGGCAGTGCTGAGGAGATGGCAGATTTGTCAGTGTCAGCAGACCGCAGTGTACTCCGAGGCAGGGAGTGGGCATTCTTGCTCAGTCACCTGCACACACACAGAAGCTTGCACAAAAGCGCTCTGAACGTGGTCTGCTGTCAGAATTCTTACAGAGGCAGTTTTTTGTCTGTTTTCTAACCGCTGGTGTCTTGTGCTTCTTTTATCACCTTGTTTCACGTCCTTTGTCTTGGACCCCGTGACGCTGCAGTCGCCATACACGGCAGGTCAGAATGCCGGTACAGCTCCGCTGGTCTACTCAACACAGACGCAACCAATGAACGTCCCGCCTCAAAGCCGCCCGGTGAGTATGTCCATTCCTGCAATATTTACATATTAATGTATATATTTTTTACTATACTTTTTATCTTCCAGTACCTTAGAATATGTATGTATGAATTCCAAATAGCCTTTCTTACCACTTTAACTTGTTGCTATTGCTAACTGCGCAGTTAGTCACAGTGTTATGATGCAAGTAGAAAAAGTGCTTTGTTTTAGTTCTCGGCTTCAGCTCAGACAGCTCGGCCGTTAGGAACTACCTGTCTCTCACAGCTTGTGGTTTTTAAAGAGTGTCTGTATGTTTTCATCTTTCTCTCTCTCTCTCTCTTCCTTCCTGACTCTGCTCTCTGCCACGCTCACCCCTGCTCAGTTTGCCCCAGGGCCTCGTCCTACCCATCACCAGGTAATGTACGCCATTGCAGCGTAGCACCTCACTTGACATTTTGCTATGTTTTTGTAGCTAAAGCTCATTAAAGCATTGTGCCGTTGCCAAACTGCCCTTCTCTCCTCTACTGATATCGATTAATCTGAGCTGAGTAATGTGCACTCATCTTATGTTCTGACCTGCATGCATCCTCTTAGATGTGAAATGACAGTAGTAGGTTAGAGGTGTATGGACTTGTGTTTGAAAAGCAGTGCTGGTTGAAGTAGATGAGATGGAACGAGAGGTGGCTGACTAGATCGGTATAAAACAATCTGACTGACTAGCCCATGCACAGGATCTACACGTTGACTTCACCATAAGGTTGACCATACAGACAAGTTTGGACAATTCAGAAGCATAGGTACGTGGGACAAGCAGATTTAATGTCCAGGCAAAGTATCTATTGTCTATAGGTTTTTTTTTTTTTTTTGATGGATGTTCTTTTCTGAATCAGGAACATGTAGGTATGTGTAAACACTGAGGAAAGCCCTAGGTTTAATATTTTGAGAGACAGAAAGTTGCTAGCCAAACATCAAAGCTTTGTTCGAGTGTCTATTCTTTCCCTGAACTAGTTCCTCATATTTTACCAACTCACGGCTGCAGACACTTGTTTAAGGCTGTGCAGTTAGGTTTCCAGGCAACCAGAAGATAGGAATGTTTCTGGACATTTTAGCTTATAATTGCCTGCTGCGTTTTTGAATTTGTCCACCACTGATGTTGTAATACTTGTTATTCAGGAAGAGGTTTTGTTTTCCACATCTGCACTATGTAATCAAAAGTAAGTAACATGTTGTGGTGTTTGTTTATTTCCTTTCCGTAGTGAAGGTTATTTGTCGCACTGGAATCTTCTTTGAGAAGGGCAGCCTGGGTGTTTGTTTGATTTATCTGTTCTGTTAGCTGATTAGGCAAATCACTGGGAAATGTGAGCATTGATTTCTGTACAATAGCAAGCTTCATCACCGCTTTGTTTTCTTTTCTTTCGTGTTGATGTGTCAGTGAATGATGGGTGGTTTTTCTATAGAGAAGTATGTCATCAGTGTATTCTTCCTACTTGCAGAAATGAAGTGACTAAAACGTCCTCGTCTGCACTTTGCTCTCTTGCACTCCAGTTGGACAAGTTTCAGTGAGGAAGTAGCATGCTCAGTTGACCGTGTTTATTCTGAATGGGGGTTAGTGGAGCACATTTGCTCAGGCCTCTTGTGGATGAACAGCACACTGCTTCCTTAAAACTACACCTTCTAGTTCTGTTGGGGGGGGGGGGGGGGGTGCACGCTTTTTCCTGAAAGCAGTGCTGATCATATTGCAGACTTTTTGCATGCTCTTAATGCCACTGATGGCTCTTTTGTGTATATGAATGTCTTAGTCTCTCTGTCCCTCCATACCAACTAGTGCACAGTCCCATTAGATTCTTTCTTTTTCCTGCTTCAATTTTCAAGGGAGGATTCAGACCCATTCAGGTAAATTGCATGGCATGAAGTCCCTATTCCCCGGTGAAGTTTAGTGATCTGCTCCCCCACCCTGTGTACAACAGCCATGCTCGTCTCTTTCTACTCCACCCCAGAAGGAAGGCATTTTATAGGGCTGCAACAGATGTTCAGTAAATCAAATTGTTACTTTAAAAATGAGGAAAATAATTGTCAATAGTTTCACTTTTAAACCACTAAATTCCATGGACTCAAGTGTCTACCAGAAAGTGTTTTACTTTCTGAAAGTAGCGTGGCATCAGCAGTTTTATGTTCTACTGTAGAAGAGTTGTTCCATCTACCGAACTACATAAAACAGAATCGAGTAAGTCTGCAAGACCTGATGAAAGCATACAAAATTTGTGATATGGTAATGTTCAGTGTAGTCCTGGCAGGATTTTCTACGATTTCTTTTTTTTCCATGGGGTGGTTCCTTTAATAATTCCACACACCCCTCATCCCAGTTTTATGGGGGGGGGGGGGAAAAAAAAAAAAAACCTCAGTAGAAAATATAAAGCATTAATTATAACGGGTTGGGGCACAAAAAATTGGGGGGAGGACGCTGGACCACTGGAGGCTATGTGAACTGTAAGAATCACTCACTGGTCTTTTGTAAATATTAATCTGCCTGGCAAAACCTTCATAATTCGTCCCGTATACAAATGTATGTACACGTGTATATACATGTGTATACATGTATGGTGAAAATTTTATAAATTAAAAATAATTAAATGATTCTTCATTCCATCATGTATCAAAGTTGGTACTTTCTTTTAATTCTATTTTGTGTTTTTGTGCAAAAACAATAAAAATCACCTAATCATATTGAATCTTGGTATTTGGCAAATATAACCTTAGAAGAACAGCAACATGTAACTTTTTTTTTTACTGTGCCATTATTTATTAAAGAAAAATGAAGCCAAAAATGATAACATGCGGGCAATGCAACATACCCCATTACTGTTTCCATAGTATTTAAGAGACTAAGTTGCTGCCAGGCGCTGCTCATCATCAGAACATGATTAATTGATCATTAGCAGGTGCAGACCTCTGTAAGAGCAGACTTTTTTTGGCAGTTTGTTGGTCCGGAGCATTCAGGTGTGTGCGTTAATGCCAAGAGGAAAAGACATAAGCAAACCTTACTTGTTCAGTCTTCTTCTAATTGTGCTGTCATGAACTTAACATGCCTAATGGGGCCTGTAGGGAGAAAGCCTCTTCTGTCTATAAAGCATGACTGAGGTTTGCAGAACTGTATCTGAACGAACCACAAGGTTTCTGGAACTATGTCTTCTGAACAGATGAGAATGCAAGCCATCTGTCCAAAAGCTAAAACGTGTTTGAAATTGGGTCATGCAAAAGGACAGTGATCCAAAGCAAACAGTCCGGATCTCAACCCATTTGAAATGCTGTGGCAGAAACTTAGCAGAGCTGTGCATAAGCAAATGCCCCAAAGACCTCAATGAACTGAAGCAATGTTATAAAGAAGAATGGACTAAGAATGATGTTAGAGACTTATAGTCATACAGGAAACGATTACTTCAAATTATTACTGCTAAAGCTGGATCTCCAAGCTATTGAATCATGCGGTCACTTAGTATTGCCCAAATGACTTCTTTTTGGCTTAATTTTGTTAAATAATCAATAGCAAGGTCGAAGTGTTATATGCTGTATCTGACTAATAGTAAGACCTGCTGTAATTAATTATGTTTTTACACAAAAACACTTTTTTAAATAAATAAAATAGGGGTATTAACTTTTTAAAACTTTTTTAAAACTTACTTTATCTTAATGGTAAATAATTGTTTTTAGCTAATTGTTAAGAGCTATTAGCTTGTTTTCAAATTGTGGGATGTTCTGCAGTGTACATTTTGTTAGGCAGCTCAGACTCATTGATAAAGCATGAGGGCAGAGACAAGAAATAGAATATGGTGTAGTCTGCCCCCCCCCCCCCTTTTTTTTTTTATTTAAGCATTTTACCTCCATTTAATGAGGCAATATTTCACATGGAATTTTCATATGATTTGTATTTTTCTACTGTTAATTTTAACTACTCCATTATAATAATGAAAAAAAAAATGAAATCTTGAATATTTCTTATTCTTCTACAATATCCAGCACATTGTTGAGCAGAACATTTGACTAACAAAATTAACGGTTGCAGCCCTACTATTTTTTATTTTATTTTATTATTTTTTTTCCCATTACCGTTTTTTTCTGTATTTTTCCAGCTTCCAGTGCTTCATAAACATTTTAGACATGCTATGGCTTGCCTATCTACTTTAAAAGAGCATTACAAGTGTAACCGTTACGTTTCCTCTTGCTCGGAATCATTTATATTAGTTATAAATCTGTTATAATCTTGACCCTTGAATAAAGTGATTTCAGAAAGTGAGCCTGGAAGAGTGGAATGCCCATAAACAACAACTATCAGAACAGAAACCTGTTTAATTGTCTTTTTACACAAGTTTCCTGATTGTATAAAAGGACAGTCACCACTGTACTCCTATCACTGCTAGACAAATTTCAGGATGTGTCTATGCAGTACAGTAGTTGAGTTTCTAATCGCCATGGTATATCAGTATACTGAGTGATTGTCTTGCACGTACAGTTAGGGTCACTAATGTTTGTTATGGGTAATGAAAACACATTAAACATTTGTTTTGACCACTTCTCATGCTAGTTTAATTTATTTTGCATGCCTTTCCTCACCTGGTAACAAGTTTTATAAAATGGTACAATTGCTCCAGAACCCATTCGCAGAACAACTACTTTTGCTCTAGTATTCACAACCACTCCTCAGGTCCTGCGAATTGTTCTAATTCAGAGTTTGTGCTTTGTCCACGGCTTAGTCTATCTGTATCTGACTGATCCGCTTGTTTTCATGTCCCCCAGTTTTTCCCGAGGACTCAAATGCAGCCTCCGCGTCCCACCATTCCAAGCAACAGCCCTTCGATTCGACCCGCCTCTCAGGCCCCTAATGCCGCTGTATACTCGCCAAGCCCACCCATCATGATGTCCATGACACCAATGCCTTTCGCTTCCCCCCAGGCTGCCCAGTACTACATACCCCAGGTCTGTAAAATACACCAGAAATTGCTTCGCAGTTGCGTTGGGAATAACACGGGTATAAACAAAAGGGAGGAGGGGAACTAAAAACACCAAGGTGAACTTGGCTATACCTTGAGGATAGTAATAAAATGAATACTAGCAACAATAAAGTTAGAATGCTAAATATAAGGCAGTCAATAAGGCCGATTTGCCAGTGCAGCAAGCGAGACACATTGCAGCACTTGGTTCAGTACGCTCTTGTGTTAATCAATATGGCCTTTTAGCAAATCATCCTTTTCTCAATTAATCCTTAAATATGTTAATGCTTCAGGTTATCTAAATGCTGTTACGTGCAGCATCTATTTATACAAAGAAACATTAAATGCAACAATCGTGAGACGTTTCTTTTATTTTAAAACTGCAAAAGAGAACAAACTTTGTCCACATCAAACTAAAAAAGGTAATAAACGTATCACTTTGGTGCTCTTTGATAATTGCTTTTTTGGTATTTGCTTTTATGTGATCTGTTACAGTATCGCCACAGTGCTCCTCCATATGTGGGGCCTCATCAGCAGTACTCAGTTCAACCCACAGGACCCAATACCTTCTACCCTGGACCTTCTCCTGGAGAGTTTCCTCCAGCATATGGTAACTTTTCATCCTGCTTTTTCACTCATACTTTCAAAACACATCTTCCTTTTGGTTAATGGACTTTTTACATGATGGCCTCTAACTGAAACTCATACTGTTTTCATTATCATTAGCTGCGGGGACTCCATACTATACTAGTCAGACCATGTACACCCCGTCTCCATCCATAATAGTGCCTACACCGCAGCAACCTCCACCTGCCAAGAGGGAGAAGAAAACAGTATGTTTTCTTACTTGTTGCTTCAGTGCTGATTTAATGTACTGAATAACAAGCTTATTTATGTTTGACTCTCCGCTGTTTGTTTTCCATTAAGATCCGTATCCGAGACCCTAACCAGGGAGGCAAGGACATCACGGAGGAGATCATGTCAGGAATGGGTGGGAGTTGGAACCCCACTCCACCAGTGGGACGGCCCTCCTCCACCCCAACTCCTCCACAGGTAACCTGTCAAATCACACATGCATGCAGAGACAAAACAGCTTCCACAGGCTAATAGCTCACTCAGAAAACACCTGAATTCAGTATCTCTTGTTCTATAGTAGTCACTCACTGATATAATGCTGATTTATTTATGAACTGTACTGTTAAAGTTATTAACCATATTTTGACCTGATTAGACCTTCTGCGTGTTTTATTTTTCTTACCACTTAATGAGTAAATTAGAATTTTGCTACTTGGATAATTATAATCCTTTTCCTCTGAAACAGAATGCCTTAATGCACTGTATCTTTGTCCATTTTTCCAGTAAATGTGGCCATTATACTACATTAAAATATATTTTTTTGGATTTGTTTGATATGTGTGACTTGCCTTACCTATGCTTTCATCTGCCATCATCTTAGTTCTTCCTCACAGCTGTTTGTGTCATTCTGGTTTCCCCATGCTGTTCTCTGTACAGAGATAGCCCAAGGAAATGCTGTGTAACAATTATACAGCACAAAGTTAAAAATCACAGCTACACAGAGGGAAATCTCTCTGTAAAGGGAACACTCACTATTGGGTTGTTACTCTTACTTTGTGTCTTCTCTCCCTAAATGTTAACAGTGTTCGTCTCTCCTCTCTTTTCCCATTTCTCTTGTCTGTTTGTCTAATCCCCAAATCACCCCCCCCCCCCCCCATCCTTGTGTGTGGTGTCTTTTGTCTTGTCACGCCCTCTCCGCTATTTATCCCTGATGCTTGTTTTTTTTTTTTTTCTTCTCTCCAACTCTTCTTACCCACTTCTCTATTTGTGCTGCATTTGCCTTCTCCCCACTATTTGTCCGTATTACCATTTTTACCCTCTTCCACTGCGTCTCTTTCACATGTGTGTGCAATCGCGTTTTCCTTCTTCCTCTATTCTTTCTATTTCTCTTTTGCTAGTTTTTATGTCCACACCCTCATTATCCTCACATTTTCTACCTCAAATCCCAGCAGCTGAACCAGGTAGTGGAACATGGGCATGTCATCTATAATGTGGACAGTGCCCAGATCCTCCCTGTTCCTGTCGACTTGAAACCAGGTCAGTCCCCTCCTTGCTGTTCCTTTCACATGCCCCCCCGCCCACACGCATGACCATTCATCTTGCAACCGGCCAGTCACTTTGCACTTTCATTCCTGATTTTCTTCTTTTAGCCACTGACCCAATGTTTGTCCTTATACACATTTGCAGACCTTGTCCCATGTAAATTTCTTTTATACATTTTTTTTTTTTTCATGCGACTTCTACTACTTCAATAATAATAATATGATGATGATGATAAACCTTTTCTTTTCCTCTTTTTTTTTTTTTTTTTTTCATTGTCACTCTTGACCGTTTTTAATTAACAGTGTCTCTTGTGATTACCTCTCTCTGTCTATGCTGGCTATAGATGACAAGCCAAAGCTTGAGAGTGCTGTACTAAAATCTTCATCACCAGGACTGCGTGCTGTGGAGCCTCCTGTGCAAAGGCGAGAGCCCAGCAGCCCTGCCCCTGACCCACGTCCACCAGAGAAATCAGAGCTTCCTCCATCAGACCCAGATGTGACGCAGAGTGTAGTTCCAGTTTCAGTTCCCTCTCTCAGCTCCTCCAAGTCTGTCTCAGCAGTGGATGCAGCAGAAAAACTTACCCCTCCAGCAGAACCCCTTCCTGCACAAGCTGTCACACCAGAGCCAGATAAACCAGAGCCTGAGCAAGTGCCACCAGAGGTGCCAACTTCTGCAGCACAAGTTCTAAAAGCCGTCAACGGTCTGGCTGAAACGGACCCTGCACCACCTCCTCATGACGACCCTGATTTTCAGCCCCCGTCCCAATCAACCCCAGAGCCCAGTGCTCTTCTGGAGACCTACAGTCTGGATAGAAAAGCTGCAAGTCCTCCAGCTTTGGAAGTTTGTTCAGGCGCTCCGATTCCTTCCCTGCCATCCACCATCACTGCTGCTGCTGCTGCTGCTGCTGCTGCTGTTCCTGCACCACCTCCAGGCCTCACTCACCCAGGGCAAGCTCCTGTAGAAGAAGGTCCTGACCTGACCACCTTGACTGCACCTGAGCTTAGAGATGCTGAAAAGGAGGCCGAGGTTGCCCTGGAAGAGAAAGTGGAGCCAACATTACAATCCAACCTTAGACAAAGTTCAAGTCAAGGTACATACCAAATACACAAGGTGGTTTAATATGATGTAACTGGAAAGGTTTGCAAAGTGTGTGCTTATATATTATGTTTCTTCAGTTACAACTAGTGTACCAAAGACATGGAAAAAGCCAAAAGAGGATGCTCTTGTGGAGCAGGCACATTCTCCTGACAGAGAGGTGAGGTTAGGACGCATTGTTGGCCCTGTGTGGTGTTTTTATTGGACAATTTCATTTATAAATTTTTTGATTAAATAAAAAAAAGACTTCAGTACTTCAACATTTTTCAACATGGTTTAAGAATATATTTTTTGACTGATTTACATAAATTAATTAATTAATTAATTGCAATAGATCCAACTTGTAGCATTTAAGCAATTAGCCTTACGATACAATACTGTGCAAAAGTCTTGAACCACCCCACAGTTCTTCATATTTTGCTTTCAAAGAGCCAAACATTTTTATCATTTAAAATGTTTTAATCTTGAAAAATAGTTATCCAAGGTTCATGAAGGCTTTTTTTTTTTTTTTTTTTTTCTTAGTCCAGTCCCTGTACCTGACCAGTTTCAGAAGAATGCATTTTGTTTGTTACACCATTGAGTGACCTATGAATCATTCAAGCATAAAAACCATCTAACTTAAGGCATTGGACCAGGTGGAAGTGGGTGCAGATGACAAATGCTATGACCAGTGATTAGTATACTGGTGAATGCTGAGTGGTTGGAACAGACGAGAGGGGAACTGAAGTTGCTGCTGAGGTTGTTACATAAACAACCAATTTTTAAATTGTACCTTTAGGCACTTTGCAGCCTGTCAAAGATTCCCATTTCTTTAATTTTAACCTTCCAATTTTAATTAAATTTAATATGAAGAAAATAGTGGCTTAAGACTTTTGCACAGTACTATAAAAAGTCAATTTTTTTTTTAAACTTCGGTGCAACACAGTTAAATTTACTTATTACTTGTGCGGAACTAAAGACACTTTTATGTATGCCTCTTCAGACCTAAATTTGCGATCACTTTCAATGACTCATGGAAATGCTATACAAAAACCTTTCACATAAATCACATTTCCCCGAACTGCCCTTTGACTTTCATTATAATGGATTTTGGAGTAAACAAGTTTTCTGCTTGTGTCCTATAACAGGGAGACATGTTGGTTCTTGTTTGCAGTAATTGTACATAAACTACAAATCCTGTAGGTAGAGATTGAATTGAAAATCTTGGAGTTCTGCCTTAATTAACTTTATTTATAAAAATGCCTACCCTCAACTCAGCTGGAGGTGTGGATCCTAGCTTTAGACTAGAACTTCTTAGTAGTTCGAGGTGGTTTTATCGCAATACAAGCAGTCTTACTTTGTTGGGGTGTGTGTGTCTGTGTGTGGGTGTGTTTTTAAGGATAAGCTTGAGCCAGCCATAGAATCCACAGTAGAGAAACCCAGCTTGTCATCTGTGACTGTGGATCATCGGGCTTCAGCAGAAACGCCAGTAGAAGAGAACGGCGAGCAGGAAGCGGAGCCGCTGAAGAACGGACCCGAACACAGCTCTGAGGCTGAAAGCAGTGATGGAGGCTTAACACCTGCACTCGAGGAGTCCAACAGCAACACAATTCAGAGTAAGGCCTATTTCGTCTATGTGGTGCAATTAAGAAATTTGTTTACCTTCTTTTCACTTTTGCTTAACAACTCCCCCACCCCTCCCTCCCTCAGAACCGGAGCTGAAGAATGGGAAGAGGCAATATAATAGGGACTTTCTATTGGGCTTCCAGTTCATGCCTGCCTGTGTGCAGAAGCCAGAGGGGCTTCCACCCATATCTGATGTGGTACTGGACAAGGTAATTCTCCTAAGGCATGGGCGTTATTAAAATTCCAAAACTGTATACGGTTTGACAGATACAGTTATCAAAAATAACACACTCTGCATTCACAGATAAACCAAAATAAGCTGCCCCTACGGCCGGACCCACGGGGGCTCATTTCCAGAGGTCCAGACTTCACGCCAGCTTTTGCAGACTTCAGTAGGCTGATTCCTGCAGGGAGAGGAGTGCCGGTAGGTTTCTGCTTCCTTCTGTCTCTTTTGAATGGGCTGTGCTATGTTATGATACTGTCCAGAATTTTCAACAGATTCTCTTGGAGTAGCACGGTCACTGCAAACTATCAGCCGATCAGCCATAACTTTTAAAGCCATTAATCTTAGGTTTTAGGTTACTCTTTTGAGACCAGGGCAGTTCTGGCCCCTCAGGCCACGTGGTAGCTCTGTGGTAGGTTCCAGGTTCAAAGCCCAGCACCACCAAGTTGCCACTGTTGGGTCTTTTGAGCAAATCTTTTAACCTTCAACTGCTCAGATGTTTAATGAGATAAAAGTTTATCACTCTGGATAA
The DNA here is from genome assembly GCA_030014365.1 of Clarias pachynema. Lineage (NCBI taxonomy): Eukaryota > Metazoa > Chordata > Actinopteri > Siluriformes > Clariidae > Clarias > Clarias pachynema. The sequence continues at coordinate 10,774,885 of JAQMYL010000015.1, read as the reverse complement.
GGGCGTCTACTAAATGCTGCAAATGTAACTGTTGTTGTGTCTGGCACCAGAATGTTGGCAACGGATCCTTTTGGGTGCTGTGGGTTGTTGAATGTTGACTATAAGAGTGACGCACGCACACTGAGACTGAGCATGGGAGACGATTACCCAGAATCCGGCAAGCGCGCAAGAGAGAAGAAACGTTGGCTCAGTTGTGACGCTCAGCAGACAAAGCGCATGCTCTTATGTCAAGACCTCGCTTGTTTATCGATTTATTTTAAACAATTTTGTCTTGCAAAATGCTCGCAATCCAAGGTTCCTGCTAATCCAAGGTTCCACTGTATTATTAACTGATTTATTTATTATTGCTGATCTGTGTAAATACCAAAAGTATGCCAAAAATTTTTGTCTTGATGAATATATACTCAGCAAAAAAAAGAAACGTCCTCTGACTTTCAACTGTTTTTACTTTCAGTAAACTTAATGTGTAAATA
>JAQMYL010000015.1:10730289-10774312 GCA_030014365.1 Clarias pachynema | reverse complement strand
GTTATTTGGATTTTTACAACATTATTGTTGAAATACACAGTCCTGAAAAAGGGGCGTTTCTTTTTTTGCTGAGTATATAAAGTTGAGTGTAAATTTTATTAGACAACATTAAAATACAAGCTAGCACTACAGCACACTTTCACCAGTTAGTAAATTCTGTCCACTCTGTGGTCAGCTTGGCAATATTCCCAGTCATGTTTCAGTCCTAAAAAAAAACAGGATTTTGTCTGCTTGAATGACAAAATAAAAGGTTGTGTTTCAAACACAAATGTGAAATGGATGTTAATGTCTTTCTTTTTATTGAGAGGTAGAGCTTGTATAGTGTAGCAGCTATGTTAAGCGGTACTCGCTGCCCCATTCATATTTTAAGTAGCGGTCTCTCTCTGCTCATACCATCTCTGTTGTCACTTAGCAAGCTGACTTAAAGGCATGTCTGCGATACCTCTCTCAGGGACCTATTGTTCTATTGGACCTGTAGTGCAGTATGTGAATGTAGAAAGACAGCAGACTGTCTTGAAGTATTTTATCTATTTGGTTGTCTAATCTTTCTTCTTAAAAAGAGAGGTGTTGTCATTGTGTTAATAACTAGTGCCATGCATATGTAAGAATCTTTATTTTAAATCTGAGTACTAGACCATAATGAAATGCAAACCACTTTTACGTTAAATATGTTGCTTATCCATAATGATCATATTTCCTCTTGTAGCTGCTGAATGTAGGTCTGAGACGGCCTCCTCCTCGCAAGATCATCATGAATGTGTCTGTGAACGATGACGTACAGTTGAAGAAAGCTGAACATGCCTGGAAGCCTGGCATGAAGAGAGAGAGCGCCACAGATGACCCTGACAGCCAGAGTACTCAGGTTAGTGCCTTTACTTTGCATGCGTTCATATTTGCTGATCTGTTGGGTGCAGACATTGCCTTGGATACATTAGTTCTGATTTTCATGTATGTTCTTTAGGATCTTTTCCGGAAGGTGCGCAGTATCCTTAACAAGCTGACACCACAGATGTTTAGTCAGCTGATGAAGCAGGTGACTGACCTCACCATCGACACAGAGGAGCGCCTTAAGGGAGTCATCGACCTGGTTTTTGAGAAAGCCATTGATGAGCCAAGCTTCTCTGTAGCGTATGGCAATATGTGTAGCTGTCTGGCTACAGTAAGTAGCATGTTACGCTTTGCTATTTTACATATACACTGAACAATCAATGCAGTTCGAACGAATGTGTGTGGTTTAAGGCATGCTGCAACCTTGAATTGGACTAGCGCTTTATTTCTGGGTTTGCTTCCTTTTGCATGTAACCTAGGTTTTGATTATAACTAATCTTTTTTTTCTCCTTTCTAGTTAAAAGTGCCCATGGCAGATAAGCCCAATAGCACTGTGAATTTCCGAAAGCTGCTGCTAAACCGCTGTCAGAAAGAGTTTGAGAAGGACAAAGCGAATGACGATGTCTTTGAAAAGAAACAGCGCGAGCTGGAAGCAGCTGCCTCAGTAAGCACAGTTCCCCTCAAGAGGCTTTCTCTTCATTTCTTTCAATTTACATATCTCGCAGATTACACAAAAGTGCTGAAATTGCAAATGATGCTTCATGTAGATAATGTTATCAGGCTTGAACCAGTCCTTCTGTAGAATGTGCCTTTGGTATTTTATGTAAACTATGTATTCCTCCAGTACATGGATTGGTTTTAATGAGGAGGCTCTATTTATCTAGTTATTTATTTATTTGATGTGCCTTTTCAGACCACTGAGCGTGAAAGGCTGCAGGAGGAGCTGGAGGAGGCCAAGGACAAAGCTCGAAGAAGATCAATTGGTAACATCAAGTTCATTGGGGAACTATTTAAGCTGCGAATGTTGACCGAGGCCATCATGCATGACTGCGTGGTGAAACTGCTGAAAAACCATGATGAGGAAAGTCTTGAGTGCCTCTGTAGGCTCCTCACGACCATAGGCAAAGATCTGGACTTCGAGAAGGCCAAGGTAGACAAACAGAGGGTGTACACTGGACGTTGTCAGTGTATGAACTAGGATGTAGCAGTAATATTTTTGAAAAGTTTGTCTGTTGTAATATTAAACTTGTCTAGCTGCTTGTGTAATACTGTGTTTTGTAAATGTTTCATATAGCCAAGATAAAGCCCTTAATCTCAAACTGACCATGTGTTTAAGAGAGCACTTGCTTATAATTTATGGGACTAACTGAAAAAGGCTTGGAGAAATTTCTGTAGCTGTATTACTCAAAAGGTCTGCTGCTGCTGTTTAATACTCGAACTAGATGTGCCAAGTGTTAAGTGATTATAATGTTCATGACTGTGTAACTCCAGTGAACAAATAGCTGCTTTTTACAACTTTCTGGCAGCCTAATTCTTATAGGCCCTGTAAATGACATATAATGACCGTTATTCCCAAAAAGTTTTTAAAAGAGGCATTTACTGGAACTTCAGTGCAGGAACTAAAATCCAGACTGAAATATATTAATATTGTCAGGAGGACAGTTATTAAAATCACTACTACTGTTATGTCTGATTTTCCTTTTCTTTCCATTAGCCAAGAATGGATCAGTACTTTAATCAGATGGAAAAAATAGTGAAGGAGAGGAAGACTTCATCACGCATTCGCTTTATGCTCCAGGATGTAATTGACCTGCGCCTGGTTAGTGAATCTGTCCGTCTACGTGCTTCTGTTTAGCAGTAGTACATATGAATGTTTTTGCAAGCAAATAAATGATATTTGTGACTCCTTTAGCACAACTGGGTATCACGGAGAGCTGATCTGGGGCCCAAGACCATCGAACAGATCCACAAGGAGGCGAAAATCGAGGAGCAGGAAGAACAAAGAAAAGTTCACCAACAGCTGCTATCTAAGGACAAGAGGAGACCAGGTCAGAGAGGACATATGTGTGCTATAGGATAATCCTTTTTATAACCAATATATCCCCTTCCTCTGTGACATATTTCGTGCACTATATCTGTTGTCTTGTATGTTTGTTTTACAGTAATTCCAAGAGAAGAGACCTGGAACACTGTGCCTGTGCCTAAGAACAGTAGAACAATAGACCCCAACAAGATCCCCAAAATCACCAAGGTTAGTGGTTTTTATATGTGAAGCGACAGGCTTTTTGCTTCTTTACTAAGTTGACATGCAATGATGTAAAAATGAAGAATCTATACTTGAACATGTTTAATTTGCATTTTAAGTTGTAAGTGTTGTTCAACTAAAATTCTGCATGACAGATGCCATCATATATTACTTGGTTATCAAACAGACCCAAGAGCCCCACCTCCTGGTGAACAATTTCACTTCATTGACTAGTTTATACTTTTTGAGTCATTCAAACACACTTTAAAAAGTCCTGTATGCCTATATATGTAACAGCCAGAAGAAGACTTTATCTGGCTATCACAAAAAAATACTGCAGTAATTAGGAACAAGTGATGGTAAAAATGCTGGATCATCTTATTGGGCAGTGTCACCTCATCTAATGGGAAACCTTGTTGACCTGAAAGCATGTTTGTGATGATCAGAATTGAAATTCCAGTCCCTAAAAGTTTATTATAGATTATAGCTCAAGAGGTCGCTCTAACCTACTGACAGCACTTTTTTTAGCTGAGTAATGGAGAAGCTGTGGTGTTTAGAATTGCTGCTGGTAGTTTAAATTAATCTGAAAAAATATTTTTTTTTTTTCTAAAGCAATCAATGCTTTCACTTTCCTATGGGAAGTTTAGTTAAATATAAATAAATAAAATGTCACACAGTTTGTATTACATTAAACATGATTTGAGAAGAAGGTATCAGACATGCAGAGTCATGCTGCTGCAAGGTTCACACAAGGTGGGAGGACAGTCTGTTTCAGTTTCATAAGGGGCACTGCAAAGGATTGAGTAACATTTTTGAAAACCATGCATAAACCAGGCATTTGCATATCGAAAAAAAAAACTTGTTTTTCATGCCAATGTGCTTGTATTAATGCCAATTGTCTGTTTAGTCAACCATAGACGATAAGATTCAGTTGGGACCGTTGGGTCGATCACCGCTCAGCTGGATGAAGGGTAGCAGTGGAGGAGCTGGAGCCAAGGCCAGTGAATCAGGTGAGAAACAAATGCATCGTGCAGTATCTGTGTGCTTTCCTGGCTCTGTCTTGTGCTTGTTCTTTTGTGAATAATAAATAACAAGTTTTGATGGTAGGTGTTGTTCTTTCAGATATCTTGCGCCCCAGCAGTCTGAACCGTTACTCACCTCTTCAGCCCTCAGTTCCTGCCTCTGCCTCTGCCTCCACGCCATCTGCCTCAACTGACACTGACTCTAGAGGAGGCCTGAGCAGGTATTGTGCAACACTTCACATCACGATCCTCTGTTAAGTGTAACGTAGGCTGTGAAGTCCAAATACAAACTGTCCCATGTATTTTAATGGAGATTTGATACACGTGTTTATTGTGTGTTTCCCAGTCGTGGAAGCTCGGGACGAGAGCGCAACGATAAACCATTGACCCCGGGTCCTTCACGGTCTGGCCCGCCATCTGTTGGTGGACCAGGGAAGGAGGCTGCTGAGGATCATCAGCAGGAGGAAGTTCACAAGGACATGCATGTCCTAGACACACCCAAACTGCAGCCCAGTGCAGCTAGCAGAAGCAAACTGGAGTGCAGCCAATCCAGGGAATCTGGTGAGCCACTGATTTGCCCCCACATAAACTCAATACTAACAAAGCACCTGCTCCCTTATGTATGTATATTTATCTGTACACTAATCCAAACTTGGCTGTATGTTGGCTGTAACTCAATTTAATGCTTAAGCGTTTTTTGTGTTGACATAATGTCATGTCCCCTGTGTGGCAGTAAAACTTGAAGCAGTGCCAGGTCCTACTACAGACAAGCCTGCGTTATCAGAGGAGGAGATGGAGAAACGGTCCAAGTCCATTATCGATGAGTTTTTGCACATTAATGATTACAAGGTTGTTCCCTCAAGCAGTGTCTAATAACATGAGTCACATTTTTTTTTTTAAACATATCGTTATTACATTGTTACTGTGTCAATATACTTGTGCAGGAGGCCATGCAGTGTGTGGAGGAACTGGAACAGGCCACGATGTTGTACGTTTTTGTGCGGGTGGGTGTGGAGTCGACGCTGGAGAGGAGCCAGATCACACGCGATCATATGGGCCAGCTGTTCTATCAGCTGCTGCAGGCCGGGAGCCTCTCCAAATCTCAGTTCTTTAAAGGGTGGGTATTATTTTCATCCTATGCCATACCGCTCTTGTCTAATTGTCCCCTCCTCGACTAGCAGTAGAAGCACAACTGTAAGATTCCTGAGATATCGATTGATATCATTGCTTTATGGGCGTTGGGAGTTTTGATGGGAGTTCATCAAATCTTTCACTGCTGACGGGTATTTGTTTAAACCTGGAAAACTCTATTAGAGAATCGTTAAAATATGTTGTTTTTTTTCTTTCCTTTGCGTATTTTCTTCATTTCTCCTGTTTTCACAGGTTTTTGGAAACCCTTGAGATAGCAGATGATATGGCCATTGACATTCCTCATATATGGCTGTACTTAGCGGAGCTAGTTAATCCTGTGCTCCGGGAAGGAGGAATCTCTATGAGAGAATTATTTAGGTATGGTCTTGTTTGGTCTTTACAAGCATATAACACAAAGTTGCCTCGTTCTCTTAATAAGTCCATATAAGTTGTTGTACAGCTATAAATGTTATGTACAGCTGGATGTTGACGTGTTTTCTTTATTGCTTTATTTTCTTTTTTTTTGCAGTGAATTTAGCAAACCATTACTCCCTGTGGGAAGAGCTGGCATATTATTTTCAGAAATATTGCACCTTCTATGCAAACAAATGGTAAGCCAAAAAATTGAGTATCATTTAGGAACAGTAAATTATGTTGTCATGCAATATAAAATGTGGTCAGTAATTTAATACTGTGGTGATTTGATATTTTAATTGTTCTGTTTTTCGATGCTTCAGAGCCATAGGAAAGTGGGGGCCTTATGGAAGGACTCTGAACTGAGCTGGGCTGATTTCCTCCCTGAAACTGAGGATGTGCACAACTTCATTGCTGAGCAGGTGAGCTGCTGCTCCTCAAGCTAGATTTGGACACCAGTGTAATATCTGGACTAAGCAGGATGCAGCGAGATTTTTGGCTGTATTTGATTATCTAATAACTTAAATTGTAATAGTAGAGCATCATAATTTCTTTGAAGACTTGCAAGAAGTCCTGGGATTATTATATTATCATTATTTCATCAGATGATTTGGCTAACCCTGATTTTCGTCTGATTGTTAATGAAGGTTTTTCAAATTAGCAACGTATCTGATCAGAGAACCACAGTATTTCTGGTTGTACTGTATAATGTAGTGTTTCAGCTCTTTGTCAGAGATGAATCGGTTGATTTGATTAAACTGTTCAAAATTTATAGCATACACTTCATCATTCACCCGTTCAGCATTCAGCACAATTTAGTGTTATCTTACCAATTCTGTTTATCCCGTGGCCAACAATGATGATACAAAATCAGGGGACTTAATTACCAATTATGAGCATACATAGTAACGTAAGATCTGGGCAAGTGTTTTAACTTTAAAATACACGACCAAGACAACAGTTCTTTTATAAAGAAACAAGAATTTATTGAACTACTCTACGATACATAAAACTACACTATTTAAATACGCACTCACTCACTCACATACATGCAAACAGTTTGGAGGGTGAGAATTAATGTAGTTTTTCAGTAAAGTCCCCAAGTTTCTAGTACTGGTTACTAGATCTGAGAAAGTCACAGGAGCAGAGCCTTGGGTTTAATCTTACTGCTTAATTTGGATCGCACCAATTTTCAGCAAGGTATGAAGCTTTGTTTACTTGCGTCTCGTTGCGGGTTCTTCTCGGTGGTTTGCTTCCAACGTAAGGGAATCACGGCGTTGGTGAGCTGTTGTTGGGATGACATCTTTTGGGGAAGCCCTCTGACACGCATCGGTTGCTTGGTTACCAAGCAGCGCTCTGGAATTTCTTCTGAGGGTTTCTTCGTTGCAAGACTTTGAAGTTCTGGCGCAACAAACCTGTTCGGACCTTGGGGTTTTGACCCCGCAGCTTCCTGCTGCGTTGTGTCACAGAGAGATAAAAGTTGTCAGGGTGGCAGATTGATATCTCACTTTGGGGAGGCCTGTTAATTCTTCAATATTTAGAATTATTGTTTTAATTACACTTTTTTTTTTTGCACCTTTTCCAGAAACTAGACTTCACTCTTTCTGATTGCTCAAGTCCACCCGACATGGCCTCTAGGAGAGCACTCTCACCTGAAGAGCTGGACAAGCAACTTGAAAAACTTCTCCTGGAGGATGTGGCTAGCGATGAACAAATCTTCGACTGGGTAGAGGTACAAGGCCGTTGAAGTAATTTCATTCAGGGTTGTGGAGATAAACTCTTATATCGCGGTGCGTTTTTACAATGCTGCTGTTTTCTTCAAATGTTTTACTTTAAGTCTGATTTCTACATCAGGCTAAGCTAGATGAGTCGGAGATGAGTTCACCACCCTTCCTCAGAGCTCTGATGACAGCTGTGTGTAAAGCAGCAGTCAAATGTAAGTCGTCTGGGACTAATGAATTTGTCCATTTACTACATACACATTACTTTAGTTCCACGAATACACATTTTATCTCGTTTTACTGTTGATGCAACCGGTGTTTGTGTGTCTATGCGTGCAGGGGAGAGCTCCTCCTGTAAAGTGGACACGGCCATCATCCAAAAGCGTTTGCCTGTATTACACAAGTACCTTAATTCGGACACGGAGAGACAGTTGCAAGCACTTTATGCACTTCAAGCTTTGATAGTGAAACTGGACCAGCCTCCGAGTGAGTACAAATTGTCTTTACAACTTTGTAGCATTTTATGCACACACAGAATCACACCATCATTTATTTTCTACGGACATGCAAAACACAGCTATGTTTTAAGCCGCAAGCCAAATTTGTATTTATTTAAATGAGGTATGATTTGGTCAGTCAGTTGGCTTAAATGATTCTTGGACCAATCCATTGGTACATACAGTATTGTCTGAGGTTTTATTTCTTCCTTCACTTTCAGGTCTACACTTATAAGGTTAGTTCCTACTTGCAGTTAGTTCCCAGTTACTGTTTGATGCTCAAAAAGGAAAATAAACAAAACGAAACCCTTAGAGTTATGGTTTCATCTTGTCGTCATATACACTTATCAGCTACAACGCGACATAACGAACACATTCAGATTGATTATCAATTACTTAAAAGTGGACATGGTGGCGTAGTGGTTAGCACTGTGGTACCTCCAGGGTCGATTCCCGTCTGTGGTCTGCGAGTCGAGTTTTCATGTTCTCACCATGCTTGATGGGTTTTCTCAAGGTACTCCGGTTTCCTCAGACATGCAGATTAGGCTAATTGGCATTTGCAAATTGGTACCCTGTCCCGGGTGTACCCCGCTTCATACCCAAAGTCTCCTGGCATAGGCTCCAGGCCTATCCGGCTAGCCTGTCTAGTTCGATTATTAATTTCAGTTTGATTTCAGATATTATTTCAGGTTGAAGCCCACAAACATGTTTACGCTAAGTAGTACTTCTTACACCATCAACCAAATACACTCCCTGTTCGGTAATCAGATAGTGAATCACAGATGAGAAATCGAAAAAGTTGCTTGGATAAAGATTTTGTCTTAAAACAACTCAAGTTCATTAAAATTCACTTATACCACTTTAGCGCTGTTATTTCAATAATGAAAATATTAACTAATCCAAGTAAAAATATTAAAATATTTAAGTACTGCAAAAGTAAATAAAGCATTCATTTTGTCCAGCAGGCGATTTAAGATGCGCCCAATTTTCGATGCATGCACAGTGCGCTGTCAAAACTTTCGGTTTGTAATCTGGCACATATTAACTGCTCATAACTTCACTTCTACCTAACATTTTGATTTCATGCTCAAAATCTGGCTGGACAGACAGACAGACAGACATATAGAAACTTTTCTAAGACTGGTTTCGGTCCTCCAATGTATAAAACGTAAAAATATAAATTGAAAAAGTTCTGACCAATGTACGGACAAAACCTTTCTTTTATTTATGTAGATCACATTTCTTATCTAAAATGGAAAAAAAAAAAGGCTGCACCGTGCAGACCCACAATAGACTGCAGACAGCATACGCAACTTGTCATGTTCTGCTATGAACACACGGTAATATTGTACAAAAGAAAACCAGACTGTAAAACCTTTGTGTACTTTGTTTCTTCTGTTTCCTCCCTCAGACTTGCTCCGTATGTTCTTTGACTGTTTGTATGATGAGGACGTAATATCGGAGGACGCGTTCTACAAGTGGGAGGCCAGCAAAGACCCAGCCGAGCAACAGGGCAAAGGGGTAGCGCTCAAATCCGTGACGGCCTTCTTTACGTGGCTCCGAGAGGCTGAGGAGGAGTCGGAGGACAATTGACGACAAGGAGGGAAAGGACACGTTTGTGGGCGTGTACTGAAAAAGACAATAGTCGCTCAAACAATAACTGCATCTTCTAAAATGAAATACAAGCAAACTTTATGTATCAATGGGAAGAATGGAGCGCACCTTTGCAAATGGTACAGTTCACTGACGTAAAAGCGACGTGATGACTTACAATTGCTGGAGCACTAAAATACATGTATTATTTATAGTAATATTTCATTTAAGTTTTTAATTTCCTCTTTTGTTACTTTTTAAGGAAAAGAAGACTTAATACCTTCATGTGCTATAATGAGAACAGAAGCTCAGTTCAGACTCTAATTTATGATTTCCCCCTTGTTTCTTTTTTTCTATTTTAAAGACCTGCAAACAATTGTATTTAACATTTTGCAGATGGTCAAAATGAGGCATTGGTGGATTTAGAAATAAATAATGTTAATAATATTAATATAATAACTGAAAGTTGTTTGAAAGGCTCCCTGACTTTCAGCTTGTTCGGTTAAATACAGTAGCGTTTAACAGGAAATGACATTCAGGGTCTTAGAGAGGATTGGCGTAGATTTACGTCCTATTTTCAAGGTTATTATTGACATAACCTTACGAGTTTTCCTTCTGCTTTAGCTTACGCTACGAACGTCAAATGCAGCAGAACTATGCATTCAGAAGACTGCTGCGATTATGATCAAAACGAGGAGTTTGAATGGAATTAAAGGTGAAAATGGCAACTTGTACAAAGCCACTAAAGATATGTTGCTGAACCTAAAGTGCTTGTAATTCTTAATACTGATAGAGCAAATTTAAAACATGTAAATAAATTAAAAAGCAAAAAAAAAGTTGAAAAAAGCAAATTATGGGAGAGTGATATTTCTATGCATCCAGTGGTCTTCGAGTGCTTTAATTATTTGTGCAGCTGGAAACTGCAGTTTGTGCTGAAGTTCAGTTGTGAGGTCTACAATCTACGGATTTATTTTTTTCATGATTACCTCAAACAACTGATTCTCATGTCTGCTTTAAGATGCATTGTTTTTGTCTGAAAGCCTCACAGAAAACAGATCAGTTTTTTTTTTTTTTTAGTTCTATTTTAAATTGGACAAAACAATACTGACAAAGTTTGATTCTTCACAGTTTTGTAAACAAAAGTATAAAACTATCACAAGTACAAAACTGTCTCACACACTTTTAATAAATAGAATGCTGATCATATGAAAATTAGAATAAACAGCTTTGCAAACAAATGGATTTTGGGCTACAGTCCAAAACGTCAACATTATCAGTTAGATCCTGTATCCTGACTGGTGCGAGGTGTAATACAGCTGTTACTCAGCTAGCAGTGAGCAACAGATGTGTTTATCTGTATTCTGAAATATTGTATGGCTCATGCAAAAGGATTGATGTTTGAATCTTTGGGATAGACAGAAGCATGACAGGCACATATTGATGAGTTTTCATGTTTATCAACACATGAGCCCTCATGTATTTATCACGCTGGGCATAATCCTAGCTGTATCAATATAAATATAAGCAATGAACAGAGGAAATTTATTATAATTATTTTTTTATATCTTGTTCGCTGTTTTCTACAAGACTAGTTTCGATATTGTCCGTATGTTTTCATATTTAAAAACAAATCTAAAGAAACTAAACTCATTTAGCACCTGAACAAGTCCTTGGCATGTAAAACATGAAGGGAAAAAAATAAGTTTTTAAAATGTAAACCTGAAATGTAAACCTATAAAAATTTTCCATTTCATCCACTTTTCCTGGTGTGCAGAATCAGCCACTTATGAAGAACATGATGTAAAGCAAATGCCTAGATATTTGTGCTTGTATCTCATCAAGCTGATTGTTCCCCTATGGGGCCAGGACTAGGCTAATCAGACTGAAAATCATTCCCCCCTCACATCTCAAAGCTGTGAAGAAAAGTCCGGCTTCAAACTCTATAGGCTCTGGATTCATAACCATGATGGACTATGAAGAGAAATCAGTGCAGAAGTTTCAGGTGTACTCGGTCCACAAAGTCGATGCTAGGAGTCTTTGAGCATACTGATTCGGGCAAAAATTTTCAGTGCAGGCCCTAGTTTGATGTTCATGGTGCTCATGAGATGGTCTTCCTTCAGTAGCAGCAACGCCTGGCCATCAATCTCCTGAGCACGGAACTCCTCGGCTATCTCTTGGCAGCCTGGGAATGAAAAATTATCGATTGGATTTGTAAAAAGCAACTTCAGCAACCACAAACTAATACAAAAATAAATAGATGTTCAACAGTGGATAAATAAACACTTATTAGCCAGTCCTGAATAATGGGACAGTGTGTTCTTAATTTTAGTTGCCTGGAAACCTAATGTAAAAACATAGAGCCAGCTATTATCTGAATTTAATAGAGTAAGTAAACCGATATGTATTGTTATGAAGGGGGTAAGTGACATTTATCCTGTCCTTATAAGGTTTTTATGTACACATTGGGTTTGCATCCTCAACAAAAAGACAATGTTTCTCTCCTCACACCATACATGCAAATATTATATAACTGCAAAGTGATGGGTTGCTGAGCTAGCGAGTTGTATGACAGCTTTGCATTGCATTTTATCCAGGTCAGATTCACCAGTCAACTGTGTAGTTAAATGAAAATAATTCTAAGCACGTCCAGACTGCATTTTTTAGTGCAGCAGAGGATCAGCAGTTATGACTCTGTACTACTGATCAGTGTGAGAGTTTGCATCCTGGTACTGACAAGCTGCTAATGTTGGTCCTTGAGTAAGTCTCTTAAGTCTCACCTGCCCAGTTTAATTAGATGCAAGTGTCTGCTAAATGAATGGATGTAAATGTTTTTAATGCAGCAGGTGGTAGGATTTCAGAGGAGGAACATGCACCATAGTTACAGTATCATGGTTTAAGTTTAAACATACCAAATGAAATGTACATTTTGTGAAATTCAATAAAGAGCACGGGTAACTTTTTCTTCAAGGGGCAATACTCAATACTGATATCAAGTCTGCTTGTCTCCCATGCACGCACTACAGAATTATTCTCTCTGGGTAAACTTTTAGACATTTAGAAGTTTTGTGAACTTTTGATGATCTCCGACCACCCACAGTGTATTTGCTTTATCGTCACAAAGTAAAAAAAAAAACCTTGTTTAAACTATATTAGCTTATTTACAGTATTGTGCAAATGTCTTGAGTTACCCCTTAATTCTTCATACAGTATTTTCCAGAGTTTATTGTATTTTAATGTAATCTTGAGTAATAGTTCTCCAGGCCTCCTAAAGAGCTTTTTGGCACTTATTTTTGGCAAGTTTTTGATGCTCATTTTCAGTCCAGTCCCTAATTAATGTTTTTTTGTTTGTTTGTTTGTTTAGGGCACAGACTGACCTATGAATTATGAGCATTAAAAAAAATCTAATTTAAAGCATGAACCAGTGAGAAACGGGTGACGATGATGACGGATGATCAGGCTGGTGATTAGTATACTGGGGATGCTGAGTGGTTGGAACAGACGAGAGGGTAAATGAGGTTGTTTTATTCAATCATTCTCTATACCATTTATCCTGAGTATAGGGTCACAGGAAACCTGGAATCGTATCCCACCAGACTTCAGGCATGAGGCAGGGTACACCCTCTACAGGATGGCAATCCACTGACATGCAACGAGCAAATTGGGAATGAAAATCAGCTTCATCTGCATGTCTTTGGAGTGTGGATGGAAACTGGAACAACGAGAGGAAACCCACCATGCGCAGGGAGAACATGCAAACTCCATGCACACAGACCCGAGGCAGGATTTGTGCCATTGAGCCTGGAGTTGCGAGGCCACGCCACCAGATTGTTAAATAAATAAACAATTTTTAAATTGTATCTTTAGGCGCTTTGCAGCTTGTCACATTTGATCCCATTTATTTAGTCTAACCAACATAATTTAACTTAATATGGAGAAATGACTTTTGCACAGTACTATAAATGGACACTCCACGCTTCTCAAGTATGACACACCCTACCTGGTAATGAGCAGATAAACTCATAAACATCCTCCACATTCCATTTGCCAGGGTCGCTGGACATGAAGTGCTGTGTGAGGAGGGGCAGCTCCCTGCCATGGTTCTCAACATGATCTGCTCCTCTCTCCTTTCGAGGCCTCTGTGTGCCAGAGCTGGCTACAGACCCTGGAGATGGCGGTTCTTCGTAACTTGACATGTCTGAACACTGGCTGGACTCTCCATGACACAGCTGTGAGGGACGTGGGGAAGGTGTCGCACCCACCGTGCCTGTCTGGGTGCTGGGATTCTAAACAAAAACAACAGACAGTGAAAATTAGGCCATTGATATTACGAAATGAAGCTGCTAAAAAGGCCAATTATCTATACATTACTTGTTTTTTGGCCTCTGAACCAGTGTTGTGATGATGATGATGGTCACCGGACGCTCTCTGTTTCTTGGCGTTCTCTGGAGTTGGCCGTCTTGGAAAAAGACCCATTCTCTTTGTGCATCCCACATTATATCTTTAAATTTAAAGACATTCATGAGTTAAAAGAAATAAAAAGCCTCACTTGTTAAAATTACTTTATGATTATCAGGATTTACAAATACACTGTATACACTTGATACCTTTTTGCACATACTGTAGAACAGAACCGCTTTGACCTCTTGAAGTTGTAAGCGAAGTCGACTTTCCCGCACAGTTCACAAGACAGTGTTGGTTCCTTCTCCCTATTCTTTAACTCTAAACATGTGTTGACAAAGAAGAAAAATAGCTCTTTTAGTTTGGAACCTCTGGTTTACATTGAACATTAAAATAAAAGTTGTTTAGACAAAAGTGGGAAAAAAATTTTTATATTGACTGCACATACCTTGCTGGGAGAGATCCTCCATCTCGGAGTCTCCTGTGTGAGAGTCCTGAACCTTCGTCTCCAAGTCAGAGTGAGTCTGCTGCTGCTGCTTTTTGACGTTTTCGAGGAGCAAGGATGGCCGCTCCACCTGGAAGTTTCATGCAAAGACGTAAAGACATGCACAACAAACGTCACAGTTTCCTTTTTCTATTTGTAAACGGACAAATGACTAGCAATCAGCAATTTTAGAAAAATACTACTTAAGATTAAACTGTACATTTCAGGTTATTTTAATTCAAAATGTGTTTGCTGCAGTTCCATGACTTATTTCATTGCTCTCAAAATTTTCCGTGCCATGACCTTACACATCATGTAGTGAGGAAATAGTTAAAATATTCCAGGTTCAATCTAAAACTCAAATAGTGGACTTTTAAATATGATCACTAAAAATAAATATGAAACCTATCTAACCCATCTTGTGACTACATAAATACAAACTCAACTCAAACAATGTGTTTGAGGAAAGCAGCCAAATTCTATACACATATACAAAACAGATTAAATGCTTACATGGCTTTTGTCCAAAATGTCCTGCTTCTCCAGAGACTTTATGTATTATGCTTAACTTTTTCCCCCCAGATCCACTCAATAGACATTTTATAAAGAACACATGTCCAGCATCTCACTCATGCAATTATCCAATCAGCCATTCACAAATACACACCAAGTACCATTTACGAATTTTCATCTCCCCAGTTCTGTTGAGCCTATAACTTCAGATTCCAAACTCCTCTGAACAGTCTCAGCAGTGTAGCGTTTCTTAGAACTGCTGCTTTATTATTTTCTGTAGATTTGTGCAAACTCTGGAAAAATCCCAGTTAAGGTCACAGAGGCCACAGTTTTCTTCATTCGTATGTTTAACGAGGCTTATGATCTGTATCCGCATGGGTTTATTGCACTGCTGCAACATTAATTAGGTGATTGAATAATTGCATAAATGTGCAAGTGAACATAAACTGACGAGTGAGCGTGTACGCTGTAATTAAAGTAGATGTAGATGGGAATTCTGGAAGGCGGGAAAGCTTGTTACAATTTCCCCTTCTTACTCAATCTATAACACTTCACTAATCAAAATTAACCTAACCGAAAGAAGCCAACACTGAAAATATCTAGGCTCACGTCTACCGATTTAGCAGTAAACATTTAAGCTGTGGTTGAAATGTCCACTAGAGGGAAGCATGCAACTATCGATATCTAGGTTTCAGCCAAAAATAGGGATCAAGTGATACAGGCGTCACTGGACTTGTTATATTGTTTTGGGCATGAAGGATGAACATGTCATTGAAGGGGAAACAAAGCACTTGACATTGAAACTGATGTGAATGACTCGAGTAGTAGAAAAGACCTAGAGATGTACAGTATACTCACAGGGAATGGCTCTGCTCCCTCCTGGATTACAAAGCCCTCGATTACATGAGTGAGGATCTGGGGCTTGACGATGGCTTGTGGGGTTTTGCTGTGGCCGTTGTGCGGGGTGCTTCCAGTTACGGTGGGCGCGTTGTTCCCGCTACCCGACGTCATGGCTGGGTTACCATTCACACACGCCAGTGCAGCCGCATGAACAGGAACTGCTGTGTCTGGGCCTGCAGGGTGACAGTGTGCATTGCTCAATCAAACTGACAGGAGACTTCTGTAGTAATTGCTCATACAACAATGCTTTGCAAAACATGAATGACTAAATAATGCAGCTTGCATGCAAAATTTAAACTTATGAAACTTTTTTTTCCTGGATTGTGCAATGCAGTGCAGTATGTAAGAGTTCAAACTATGTCTAAAACCTGCAGCTCATTTACTACATAGTAAAGATTTTACATTTCATTAATATTTATTTAGATATATTGTAGGTAGTCCCAAAAGTCTGAGATCGCCAGTAAAAAAAAAAGCATTTAATTTGCAGTTTTTTAACTTAATATGGTTTTCATTACAAATGAAATATTACTGATGATAACTTAAGAGAAAAGCTGGATTTAGTAAATATACAAAGAAATTTGTTAGTTTTTTTTTTTTTTTTTGCAACTTTGTCTCATTTCTTGCTTTAATTAGTTTGTGCAAAACCTGATGACTGATCTTAAATCAAATCTAGCCAAGTGTCATCTGAACGCATGCTTCAAGAGAATAGATTTGGCATGAGGAAAATCTGACCTTTACTTTAGCATAGAGCTTGAATAATGAAAATGTAATTACATTTAAAAACATTTAATCACATTTAAATTTTAAATTTAACTACATTAAAGGGTCTAGGTAGTAACATGTAATTTTGAACAGTAAATATGCACTATATTGAACATTTTACTATTTTTGTTTAATTGTTTTATTCTAAAACTTTGTTTATTTCCATAAAAAAAACTTGTGCTCTGTATGAAGCATGCAGCATACCGTATCTGTTGCACTGATTATTTTTATTTCCAAGACGACTGACAAATGCAAATCCCCATCAGGTAGACGACACCCATAAATCACTAATAGTTGTAGGGAATAAAGGATGAAGCACCATTTCACAGGAGACCCTTAGTTTTATTGTTACGATCAGAATTTTTTGGATGCATCATTTACAGTTTTTAATAAACAATCTAGATTTCACAGGCGCAGAATTCCCATCATGCAGTTTAAAAAAATGCGTTGTATATGCATATACATCAT
Organism: Clarias pachynema; assembly: GCA_030014365.1. Taxonomy (NCBI): domain Eukaryota; kingdom Metazoa; phylum Chordata; class Actinopteri; order Siluriformes; family Clariidae; genus Clarias; species Clarias pachynema. The sequence goes on along the minus strand of JAQMYL010000015.1, from coordinate 10,757,336 downwards.
ATGTATGATGGCTTTCTGTGAACGTTGTTTTATCCGACATGTTGTACAGAATATGCCTAATGTGGTAAATGTAAGGGGAATCGAGAGTTCTGATAGAGAATTATTCTCGCCTCGCTGATCATAAATGTAATCACATGCAGAACTTGCCAGTGGGATCTGAGCACTTCTAGATGCACTTCACAGACCTAATTGAATTTACACTCTTACACTACAATGAGATAAGAAACGGCAACAGATGCACAACTTGAGCGCGTGCCATGCTTGCTCGTGTGTTGCGCTCGCGGCTCGACTGTAAACAACACTAACACAACTGTTAGCAAACGTCAGCGTTCAAGTTACGCGTGTAAGATAAATATAGCCACTATGTCCATCTTTAATCACGCAACCTTGTGGAAGAGCCAAACCTTCTCTCTCTCTCTCACACACACACACACTCACACAACGCGTCTCCTCACAATAGTGAACAGCGTCCAGAAGCCACGCGCCTTTGTTCCGCTCAGAGACTCCGTGAAACACTCCTCTTCCTCACAGCAGCTCACAGGGAAAGCTGGAAAGCCTAAAACATTCCCGAAACTTCCAGATATTCCACAGAGGTGCACGCTCCGTGCGTAACGCGCGTGCAGCACGCGCGCTGTGTGAAAACTTTTTTTTTTTTTTTAACAAGGATTTGTTTGGTTGAAGCGACTAGTTGTGCGCGAGCGTCGCGCGCGCGCTCTAATCCTCTTTGTATACGGGGGAAGTGAAAAGGAAGCGCGCGCGGCCGAGAACGGGGTCGCGCGCTTGGAGTTTCAGCCTATGAGAGCGTGTATTTACAAGCGAGCGCGTCTCTCATTGGCTGAAATCATTGAGCGGCTGCACGGGAGCAGAAAAAAAGATTAAAAGGCTTCTTCTAGTCAGGGCTCAAATCTTGATCTTCAGTAAATTGATGTATGTATATTTATGTATAATAAGCTTAATTATTTCCCAATTAGCAAACACACACACACACACACACACACACACACACACAAACAACTATTTTAACTATTTAAAAATACTATATTTAACTATTTAAAACATCTAAACAACTATTTACCTGTAAAGTCAATATGATGTGTACACTAAAACAATGCCTCAAATGTATTTAAATAATAATTTTTCATCATTGCTATATGAGACAACACAAGCCATATGAATATCCCACTGATTTTTCTATTATAACATCAGAAAATTAGTTAACTGTGATGCTCATTAAAAAAATGATTATACAGCTGAGTGCAAAAGTTTGCATACCCTCAGGACAAAATGAAAACAAAGCAGCCACCTATCACGTTAGGTTTCCTTCACTAGTATAAGTTTAAAAATGGCATTATAGTGTACAGTATGTTACTATAATAACAGTGAAAATGCAAATTATATGTTAGTTTAAAAGTTATAAATTCTCCCTTTTTTATTCAGTGGCTTTATCCGGGTCAGAATCTCAGAGTCTATCCCAGAAATAATGGGTGAGAGGTAAAGACACACCCTGGATGGGACACCAGTCTATCACAAAGCAGCAGACACCTAGGGACTATTTAGTGTGTCTACCATGGCACAGTGACATAGTGGTTAGCACTGTTGCCAGGGTCCAGGTCTGATTCCCGCCTCAGGGTCTGTGTGCATAGAGTTTGCATGTTCTCCCAGTGCTTGGTGAGTTTCCTTCCATAGTCCAAAGATATGCAGATAAGGCTATTAGGTGTTCCCAAATTGCTCGTAGTGTGTGATTGTTGACCGGAGGTCCCACTATGGTCGTAAAATGGGGATAAATAAAATGATAATCACCATTGGCCTCCATGGTCCCTAGTTGAACTGCAGAGGTTCCTAGATGAATGGAGACCGGCATGTTTTAGGAAGGTCTTAGGAAGCCAAAAAACTCAAGAGAACTCTATGAGACATTAAAACTCTGCATATGCAATACGCTTGTGATCAAACCTGGAACCATTGAGGTGTTAAGTGAGAACATTACATGCTTCACTACTGCCCCTATGCTCGTCTTCAAAATCAGGTCTGGACATCAAGATCAATATGCCAATATTTAAAATTCTACTAAGTTCTTTCCAATTTTTAGATCGATATGTAGTTGCAAAATAGGATATACCCACTTTTCAATTTCTTGAAGATCCTTTAATTTCTATGTAATTTGTATATTAAGGTTGTAACATTTCCTTTTTTTTTTTTTTTTTTACTTAGAAACAATGGGGCATGCAAGTTGTTGTACTCAACTGTACCTACACTGTAAACAATACAGCAACCTTAACTGTGCACACTATAGACTGCAAAAGTTCATCAGATAGTCTAATCTAAGTAATAGGAAACCTGAAACAACTGTTCTGATAAGGGGTCTTGGCTTCCACATATAAAAAGAGAAAGCAATAGTGACACAGTATATGTATGGAAATCCTATCTCCCAGTAGATATGGAAGGCTGTCTAATCCCACAGTCAGCAGGTGGGAGTCGAAACAGCACTGCTTGTGTTCTTGGGAATTAATGTGGCAACGCTTAACTGTTAGTAGGATTTTTACATTTAAATTACTATTTATTATTTTTTTTCTGACTTCCACAGACAGACACGTTTTCTTATAAAAACATATTTTTATTTATTTTTTCAGATCCAAGTTTTACTTGCCTCAAGAAAGCCACATTTCTTTATGCTTTATCTTCTTTAAACTTGAACTTGATCCCCCTGTCCCCAGACTTAAATCTACAGACAGCTTTGGCTGTACATATTTTGTTTAATCCTAATGTGTATCCAGGAAATGTAACATTATTTATAAAACAATTATAAGTAATACAGAAATATGTCGATTGATATTTCAAACACAGCTTGCCTGACCCATGCTGGCCAGCTTGACATGATTAATGATATTAATCTTGTAACTGAATGCACAAAAAGGCCTTTCCAGACTACGTCCTAAAACAATTAGGGCTCGTTGCATTCATAAAAGAGCAATTACTCATCATTCATTATTGAATGTCTGAATGCATAGGCCTCGGTTACACCTGCCAGACAGATAAAGAGTGTCCACCTTTATTCCAAGAGACCACTGGGAATAACAAAGCTGCACCCCTCACCCTAATTATGGCAAAAGCTGTCACATTCTAGCAAGTGCCTAGACTGGACAATAGACACTGGGGCGTGACAGATCTACTCTTCCACTTGAGAGGAGCGACAGAGCAGGGAGGGCTTTTTTTGTTTCTCATGGCAAGCCTACAGATGGCAGTGACACAGTAGCCACCATGCCTCCTGGCCATTTAGACCAAGCTTGGCACTGTCATGGTTTTAGTCTGGGTTTTTTCTTACCCTAATGTTAATGTTCTATATCAGTTGTCGTTCTTTGTAACTTTATGATATGCACCAATAATTGCCTTATTATTTATACGTAAATGCTTATTATGGCTGTTTTATCTTTAACTAAACATTTTACTGCAAAGGTTTTATTCCTAGATCATACTGAGCAGTAACTGAGAACATGGACTACCTTCTGCGTTCACGGTCAGCTGGCTTTTTTCATACAAGCATTGTTCGGGCTGGGTTGCCTCTGGTGTTGTTTGGGATAGCAGCTGCTGCTCACTTTGGCCAAGGCAGTCGTCTCTTACTGTAGGAGGAACAGCGGTGTCCTTCTCGGAATTATCCTGCGTTGTCACTGAAGTCTGGAATTCAGTATCAGAATAGGAAGCTCAGAGAAGACGGATAAATCAGCGAGCCATTTAAAAGTAGTGAGAAATATGTTGGAACCTGTCTTACGTGGGTTCTTGTAGGCTGGAACTGGAGGTTGACTGCTGTCAGCTGTACCTGTTTGACTTTGCTGGGATTTAACCAGGGAGACTGACCATTGAGCATCCTAGGACTCACAGTTGAATGGAAGATGGCGGCTTGCTGAGCGGGTGGTTTGGGCAGCACAGGGATGGCACTCTGTTGGCCTGCTAAAGCAGGTTGGATGGCCACAGTTTGTACAGCTTGGCCTTGGGACTGGATGCTGGGCTGACACAACTGGGATTGTTGCTGCTGGATTACAAACTGCTGCTTGTGTTGCTGGAGCAGTTGATGGGTTTGAATTTGTGCATATGCTAAAAACATAAAAGAATTTAACGTGAACAGTTACAAGACAAGAAGTAAATTCTACTGATAGGCAAACAAATGATAAAGCATTTTCAGATACAGTACTATAAAGACTAGCAATAAAAGCTGAAGGATGGGTGTTCAGTGATTTGAAATTAAATACAGACAGTTTATTTAGCATACACCATGTATAAGGGAGGAATTATATTGAATATATAACAAGTAATTTACATTTAAGTGCAATAGTTTGCATACCTTTACAAAGACATTTAATTTATAACAACGTGACATTTGAATTGTTGGTTTAAATTGTTGTTAGTTAAAACAACAATTTAAACCAACAAAAGCAGATAAATAGAATATTAGTAATTAAAAAAGTAAAATGATGAAACTGAATAAAATAAATGACTGAATCTTGTATATAATCTTTTTTTCCATTGATTCTATACACATTTCTTTCTTTTTTCTTTTTCATGGAATTTATTTTGTAGTTAAACAGTAAAATGGACACTTTTTTTTTTTATTGAAAAAACAATGGGGGGTGGGGTTGCAAACATTTGCACTGAACTGTAGCTCATTAGCTTTTGTAGTGTACCCTATCCTTCATTACTCAAAGGTTGATTTCCCTCCGAGGTTCATAAATAAATCTGATACTAAATCAACCGACACACACTAACCTCAGACCTGTGGGTGTAGCTGAAACCAACGTGCACCCTACTGCTTTCTAAAAGATTTGCTCTCATTATGGTGGTGGTGGTGGTGTTTTAAGATCTATTGTTACAGTGCTGAAAACTAGCTAACTAGGTACAGAAGTTGAGATTTAATAGAAGTCAAAAGTCCAAAACTGTGTTCTGTTATAAAAACTATTATTTGTCTTGCTGCTGTTTAGTTAATGCAATTAAATCTCAGTTTGGTTAAAACAAGACCAATTTGAGGTATTCTTTCCCCTTAGATGCTAGCATTTGACAGGATGAGTGTTTGTAAGAGCTTTGAATCAATATGAACAGGGATAGATTAAAATTGAGGCAGAGCACTTAGAGCTGTGTTTTGGATCAGATGCCCTGAGGGATGCCCTGAGGTGGTGCTTTCATTTTTCAGCAGTGTCGACTTCAGGTTAATAGATTCATTTGGCAGAGTTTAGCTCTCTGTACTGTCAGCTTTTATAAAGAATATTGCATGATGGTGCTTAATCCTGATATAAAGCACCAGATGTATTGATTACTGTATTCGCCCAAAGCACATTACTGCCTCTGTCCTTCAGTATATGGAATGTCAATCACTTTTGAATCGCCTTAAGGGATAAATCTAACATATCGAAAATTCTATTTAATTAACCCTTTCATTTGACCAGGCAATTAGGCAATTAAAAACAATTTTTATTTAAAATGGTTGCTTAGCAGCAAACACAAAGAGGAAGGTACTACATAAAAACAAGTATCTTATTTAAAACAGCAAGAAGGTCACGAGAGCAGATCTGGACAAAGAAAAACCATGTTCATTAACAAGCAATACTCATTTATTCATTTTCAGTAACATAGGTGGAGTTTTCTAGTGGAAGCAAACATTTTTAAACTGGTTTTGGTACATTGTCCAATTGCTGCATGGCCTGTTCTGCGTATTCATACAGTAACAGAGGACAATAGTGACAAGCTCGCCATAAAGCGAAATGCCAACAGTGCATCAAATCATTTTCTGATTACTTTGCACTATATCTCACACAGGGTATTTTTACTTTCAAACATGAACCTGTGTGTTAAAAGTGAAATCTCAGTTGAGTTATATAGTACTGTCAGACTTTCATTTTCCGTGTACACTTTTAGTGTACACATGAACTAATTTCCTGAAAAACTGAAAACTATGAAACATGCAGACTCTCATATCCTACTTCCTGTGCACACATAGAAAAGACTTAAGCCACCCCTCATTTCTTCATATTTTGCTTTGAAAGAAACAGACTTTAATTTTTGGCCAAATTTTCAGTCCCGTCCCTGTACCTGACCAGTTTCAAAGGAATAAAAAAGTATAAATAAAAAATAAAACATCTAGCTTAAGGCATGAACCAGTGAGAAACAGGTGCAGATGAACTGCTGCAACTGAATGCTGAGTGTTTGGAACAGACGAGAGGGGAAATGAGGTTGCTGCTAAGGTTCTTACATAAACACCCACATTTTTAATAATGTATCTTTAAGCAGTTCACAGGACATCGCAGGTAAAACATTTGTTTCCATCTCTTCAATTTATCCTACATAATTTAATTTAACTTAATATGAAGAAATCACGGGTGGCTTAAGACTTTTGAACAGTAATGATAAACAGTGCTATAAACAGTGCTATTCTCTTCATCATTTCACACATGCAAGAGCAGCTGTCTGAAATAACCATTTACTCTTGGTTTTTCAAAACCAAACAACACTGTTTTGAAGTTAAACGCGATCTAATTTTGATTTGCATGAATTTTCAGAGGTAGAAATCTTTCTTAAAATCCTTTGCTGAGATGCTGATTGTGTGTATACAGTACATGTCTCGTACCTTTGTTACAGGCTGTGCATGATTTTTTGGAGCAAATGTGACATATCTCTGAACAAAGAAGGCTTAGGTTGCTTTCATGTTAATAGATAATTGTCTCATCTAAACCCCATCTGCAGCCTTTTAATGAAAAAATTTAAACTGTAGAACTTCATGATTCTGAGGAAAGATACTAGGGAATGGCAATTATTTGTATGTGTATGTGTTATGTTTCAATTAAGATAGAAACAGTAGCTAAATCAAAAAAGTCTACCCTAATTATTTACTCTTGTGGTTCATGCTAGATTTTTTAGAAAGGTATATAAACGGTGTTAAAAAGTAAGAATAAATAGTTTTCCTATAGACTTAATTGAGGCTCCTGAATATCTTGTGCTTTTTATATTGCACATTAGTATGTGTATGAATATACAGTATATGCTATGCTTAGCTCTTTTAACCCTCAAGGGTGTTCACTTTATAGAATTGTTTTCATACTGTATCTAGTCGAAACAGGGGATCTGTGGCAAAAACGTCTGGTCCTGCTTAGAGTTCACTCCAATCATTTTCCAAATGCTATAGTGTGTTTCCTGCTGCTGGATATGTGCTTTTCATGTTTAATGAGTTCCTCATGAAGAAAACATGGGTTGCACAGAATGCCCCTTTCCACACCCGTCCCTGTGGATTCACTGTGTTAGTGTTTCTGAATGGACTTTGTCCAATTTCATTTGTCCACTATGTTAACAGTTCACTTTTTTGGTGCTACTAGGAGTCAGATAGTAGTATTACTTTTCTGTATTTTTTAAAACAAGTTAATATATATTAAATAATTATATTTGATGTCAATTACATACTGTACATTTCACATAATCATATGCTCATATTTTTCATGTGATTATATGAGAAATTACAGGGTGTGAAAAAAAAACATGAATGTTGCTGCCATGTACCCATTTAAGCATGTAAACATGTATATAAGCAAGTATATACATGTAACTAAATCACATAAACACAATTCAAAAATAAATGAATTAATTAATATTCAGTTGATTTATTTAATATTATTTCTTTTCTTCTCTATTAGGATTCATTTAATTCAATTCAATTAAATTTTATTTGTACAGTATAGCGCTTTTAACAATGGTCATTGTCACAGAGCAGCTTTACAGAATCAAAAGAAAATTAGGGAAAGGAGTACAAAATGGATGTATGAAATGAATGTAAAAGATGTATAAATCAAAATGCAAATCAAACCAGGAAAACCGATTGACATTTACAGAAGACTGTAAGCACTTTAAGCACTTTAAGTATGGTGATGAGGCTGAGCCTCAGTAAAACTCAGCAATGGAGCACCTGAAACTTCCGTCCGGAGAGACGCAACTGTCTGCGCGAACTATATGCACAATCATTCATGAACACCACTTGCACATTACAGGAACTCAGCTGGGAGCCATCAAAAGAGTTCCTGGGAGGCCAGCACTTCAGATGTGAAGCAGGTAGTCCGATCATGGCTCCAGTATACTGACAAAACTTTCTACCTTGATGATATCGAAGCACTAGTGAAACACTGGGATGGGTGCAGGGGATTATATAGAGGAATAAAGGTCATTTTTACTCTCATAATTGTCCTATTATCCTGCACAAACAAGTCCCAGTTTGACTTGAATGCCACTCGTATATAATTTCACATGTGAATCATTATTAATATTTAAAATTTGTTTGACTTGAATAAAGGCACAAATGCATTTTTTTAAACATTCATTAAAGAGTAGCATTGTAGTAATCTTCTCATATTTAGCAATCTGTCTGTCTGTAACTCATTAATTTCAAAAGCTGTGATCTTCCCCTTTTAAGTTCATTCAACAGGAAACATGTCAGCATGATCCACAGTTCTTGCCACATGATCTGTAGTGCTTGCTCAAAAATAACACCTCAAGCCTGCCTGTGTTTCCCGTTTAGACTTGTTTGGTGGAGTGTAACTGAGGCCTGGATTGTCTTGAGTGACAGCATGCTTCTATTAATAAGACCCTGACTGATGATGTGTGCAAGTAATGGTGCAAGCTTATGAAGCAGGAAGCAAGGCTGTGGGATATATGGGTGTCTGCTTTTGCTCAGGTTGTTTTTAGTTTCTGCTCATAAGATGTTTGAGCTTTTAATGAGAGTTGGTCAGTTTTTATTACGCTTCAAATTACAAAAAAATAAAAAATAGACTTTATGACCTAAAAAAGTATTTCAGCTTAAAATAGATATTGCAGGCTAAAAAATACTTTTAAGAACTTGAACAAACTACAGTATATATGTACAATGTGAGAGAAGATAATTAATTTTAGTCTGGACTAAAAGGCAAATTACCCTTAGCTAATCAAACTGTATACTGTTAAAAAAAAAAAAAAGCTCAGCCTTTTAGAAGTGCATTTTTACAATTACTGTACAGCTTTACTGAAATCAGATATTATAAATTTTATAAACGAGTGGTGCAGTTTCTTATATTTTTATATCAAAAACCTTTTTTAACTAAAGATTGTTTGTGATACTGCAAATCCGTTCCTCATTGCCATTATCACATGTGTGACACAACCACAAAACCTGTAACATCAGTAACAGTCCTTTCCACTTCCAACCTTTCTCCAGTCAGAAACAAAACATTCATAAAGCGAGTATGGGGCAGAGTTATTCCTGCCCCAAGGGACATCTCTTAGTGTTTGTTTGTTCTTTTTTGACCACTTGGTCACACATTTAGGATTTCCCTAATTACAGAAGATAATAGCTAATATGCTTCACACACCAGATTAGCCACTGACATATACCATAATGTAAAATTTTCTATAAAACTTTAAAGTATGCTTTAAGTTCTTCACACACAAACACACCGGAGAGAAAAAAAATCCCTTTCACTACAAATAAGCGACTTTTCATTTTCCAGTACTCATTACTCTCTACAAATCGATTTCAGACAAAGAAGACATGTCAACTCTAAAAAAACTGTTGGTGGTATGACTGTTTGTTCCTCATACAGCGCTTTGCACGATGAGAAAATACAGAATGACACACACAGCCCATGGCCACATACGCTGCTTCTTTTCTCATAATGAAACACAACATAAGTCTCAAAGTGATTCATGACTCATGACATGAATTCAGATTGCAAGCCTTTAACATTATCTATACATTTAGGTCAGATCTACAGACAAACATTTGCACAGAAATCTATGGAGTGTCACACGCGACAATTGCAATGCATTGTTTGTAAATGTGGAGGGTCGTCTTTTCCAAATGGCATGAAGGGGGAGATTTGTTCTCAAAGGTCACACAAGGCAGTGCATCTGTCTAACTGGTAAATGATATCCTTAGAGTGATGCATCTCTCTCTCTCTCTCTCTCCGTCAGAGCAAATGTGCTGACATACAGATATTGCTGCCCACCATGTCCTTCTTCAACCCAGACCTCAAGGCCAGCTGCTTTACCACTCAGAGATTTTTCCTTCTTTCCCTCCTCCGCTGTCCCATGGAGCTAGATATCTAAAACATGCCATTTTTGCCAGAGGAATGCCAGAGGTTTTGTCTAACACAATATTATTGCCAAATCACAAACAAAATCACTTCGTCTTATGACATACTGTCATTTTGTGCACTTTTTTTTTTTTGCAATAACGAAAATAATTTATGATAATACTTTCATAAATCAATAGTATAAGGCGTTATAATTTAAAGAATTAGATTTGTAAGTGTGCATATATAAATATAAGTCAATATAATTCTTACCAGTGTTGATGAGGGGATAACCGGCTGCTGTGCTCATGTTGTGGCTCACACTGATCACACGTGCACTCATCTCACTGACACCATCACTTGTCTTCACTGGCTCCGATGAAGCATCCACCAGACTCTGAGTCTGCGAGCTAGGACTCTTGAGCTGAGGCACTGTCAAGCTGGGAAGAGCCATTTGAGTTGCTGCTCCACTGCAATACTTTACACTGAGCCCATGTAGTTGGGGCTGAGAGGTGGAGGTGGTGCTGGAGGAGGAGGAGGAGGAGGTGGAGGAGGAGGAGGAGGCCACTGCCCCCTGGTGGCTACAGAACACCAGGTTCTGCATCAGAAACGTATGTAAGAAAACAGTTCGCTGATGAGATATGTTGTGTAGATTGTTGTGTTATTTCAGCACAAGTTTCTGGTACCTGTGGGCTGGTTGAGTGGAGGCTCACAGACTGCGACGCTTCAGGCTGGACAGCAGCGACTGTGGCGGTCGGAGCGAGTATGAGCTGAGGGGACAAAGGAACAGCACGGCCTAGGCTCCTAGCTACTTGCACAAGGCTATTTTGCTGTGCCTGAAAATAATACCAAAACGTGCTGCTTTTGTCTCTATATGAAACCACCACAGGACTAGTATTGGGTTCATCGCCTACAGAATAGGGTGGCGCAAATATTTTCTCAGTCTCGCCTTGATATGATGGAAAACATTCAATTATAACTGCTAAAATGGAATACACTATACACGGGTTAAAAATAACACTATCTATTTTAAAGCAAACCACATCACAGAGTCAATATGGCACAATCTACCATTACCTATTCATCCTTCATTCTGTGGGATAGTTTTCAAAACTTTGTATATTTTATGGCCTGGGATAATTTTCCAAGAAAAAGAGTCGATTTGCCTTCCAGGTTCTCATTTATTTTCTAAAATAGCTACTAGAAAGTGTTGGATTGAGTCCGTGCGGTAAATGTGGTTGTCCAGCCCAGTGTCATGGGTAAATTTCCACTATAAAATTAGGACATGCCTCATGGCACTTCTATTTCTTCTGTATGAACTAAAAAGCAAACATTTGCATATAGACACACTAGAAACTTTAATTAAACCTCAAAACAAAAGTCAATCAATTATAACCCAATTACAGTATATAATAACATAATAAACCTTGGGACAATTTAAAGAATTAATTACTATCTGCTTTTTTTCCATTAAATTTGAAACCATGATTTACTGAAGGCCTGAATGTGTAATGCACAAAAGGTAAGACTCTATATATGCAGAATAAAATTTTATGTCTTTGATAGAAGTTACTACGTTCTATTAAGGTGCAAAATAAAACAATGTACCAATATCAAAAGATTAATAAATTAAATGTGATTTGCTAACCCTGAACAGTGTCAGTGAATACACATTATTACAACAACAATATCCTGTTTTCACCAGTTTACGCACAATTGCACCAAATAATGCATATTAAATAAGGTCTTCTGAAATGAAGACCTCTATGATGCCAACAAAATCTCTTTACATATTACTTCTGACATCATTCACCCAATTATTCTGTGTAAATTATGTGTAACAAAAACACAGTCTGCACACACAATCTCTATGATTACACACTCAACTTAACTTCATTTGTTGGCTTCTTAGTAAACCAGAGTCTGTCTTATAACCACAACTGTAGGTTTTAGTATAAGGTTGTGTTGATGTACTGTATGTTTGTGTCTGAATTGACTTACCATCTGTGCACGCAGGTACATCTGTGCTTGGCTGGCGGTGAGAGTAGGGGTGGATGAGTTCCCCAGTAGCACAGCCTGCTGGGTAATGCTGACCGGAGAGGTGTTCGCCCCCTGGGCTCTGTTGATCAGCTGAGCCGCTGCTGCAGGAGAACTGGCCAGTTTGATCTGGAGAAAAAGATGAGTAGAAGCTTCAACATACAGTAGCTGAGATCTCTCGTGTTGGAAATTACAAATGGTTTGTTTTTGCAGCATGTTGCATTTCACAGCAAGTACAGTACGTTGACCTGTATTCTGCCTCGATAATAATTTGTTTCAGATCAATAGAATACTTAATTGTTTTTCCATCTGATGTCTATCTAGCACCACAAGACGTAAAAAAGTTTCCCTTTAATGAGAAAACCAGCAAATAAAATGGAAGTCTAAGTCTAAATTATGCAGGAGGATAATACTTTCATAAATTCATCAATCAAATGCATCTTTGAGTTATAAAATGTAATCATTCCTGAGATGGATATAGAATATTTAACATCACATGACCCAAACCAAACAAGGAATTACCTGAGTTTCCATCTGAACACATGAAAGAAGGTGTAAGGACCTGGTAATTGATTTGTAATATTTAGTAAAAAACTACATCTTTGGAAAGATTTTATTTCATGTCTGTCTTAGTGGACTGAGGGCACAAAGTTGGATGCATCTTTGGATAGCGTGCCGATGCATTGCTTGGCACAAGCACACACACTCACACACTCAGTCACCCACTACTGACAATTTAAAAATGCTAATTAGCCTAATCAGCATTTTCTTGGACTATTAGAAGAAACTAGAGTACCCGGAGGAATCCCACCACACACGGGTGAGCAGAGAGACGCAAAGGAAGGACTCGAACCCTCGACCCTAGAGGTTCGAGACCACACTGCTAAGAGCTATGCCTGTTAATTTAACACTGTGTGTTAGTCCAACACTGGGAAAGTTGCTGTATAGTTGCCTTGACTGTACTTAAAAACTACAACAGCAATAAACAAACAATCACTAGAATATTTCTAAAACCATTACTGTTAAAACCTGTCTAAGCTTCACTAAAAATGCCTAAAAAAATTTTTTTTAATAGAATGGGTTTAATGGTACTTTGTAATGGTTTTTGAATATTATTTATAATATGTGATTAATACTTTTACAAAACTTTGTCCTGAAATGATTCTTGAGTCTCCCTGGTGCTGTTTAGGGAGTTTCTTCAAAAATCTCTAGGATCGTCTAGGAACAGGTATCTTTATGTTGAGAGTATGTGACATTTGCATATAATTCAACTATAATAATTTAACCTGTTATATGATATGCAATATCAATTGGTAGAACCAAAACTAATTTAGGAGTTTCATACCAAAGCAGGATAAACACTTTTTCATGTTTAATTCAAAATAATTTTGCTAGCTACAGTAGTTTTCCCATTATTTCAATATTATTATATTTTCATTTCAGTTTCAGGCCGGGTCACTGCAGAATGGCAGATAAGTACTTGCTGAAGGCAGTATATCATGTGTGGGCCTTGTACAGCAGCAGCTCTACATGACTACAGATCAGTACGCTGGAATGCTCCAGGGAACGGTAGACTTGTTGAATGAGACATTAGTGCCAGGATTTATGATGCTTACAGTGGTCTGAGAGGATAAGGCCTGCTGAGATGCAGCTCCGTTCTGACTGCAGTTCTGTCTTCCTGCTACAATGCTGGCCTGAATAATAAAGAAGGAAACCAGGGAAGAGAGAGAGAGAGAGGAAGGGTCAGAAGTCGACTCAACACTCATTAATCAACATAAAGCCACCACACACAAAGTAAACAAGCCTGGCAGGAAACGGATCTCTTTTTTCTCGCAGCCTGGCATGCTCACCTATAGATCAATCTAAAAGTCGAGCAAGCAAATAATACCAGCTAAACAGTTCAACCCACACTTTTGGTACTACAATTTAGGAACGGCACGCTGATCTGATGTGCCTGTAGATTTCGCTCTGCTTCATGAGCTTAAAGTAGCAGCAAATCATTCCGCTTGGGTTACGTAATGGTAGTTGTGCTCTTTCCATTATCCAGAAGTACAGGATGTGGTTTTGCTAATAATATTTCATCTGTTTTTTTATGTACTGGGTGAGGATGAGGCTTTGGGCAAAACACTTAGTGTGGTAAACATCCAGAGTAGGAAATAGCTGAATGTTTCAATAGTATAGCATTTTATATTCTCGTCAAAGAAAGTTCTGTGTAATTAAACTGTATAACAGATTCTTTCAAATACACTGGAACCTACAGTAGGATCACGAGTATTTTGCAAGACGAGCAAAATTTGTTAATAAATTTTGTCTTAATAAACGAGTGAGGGTTTGCTATACGAGTACTGTAGTACTGTATGCATGCGCTTTGTCTGCCGAGCGTCATGTGATCACAACTGAGCCAATGGTTCTTCTCTCTCATACGGGATTATGGGTAATCGCCTCCCATGCGCAGAGTATGCGTGCATCACTCATATATTCAACATCTGCGTGTGCGTGTACTGTTTACTACAACATTGTGACCTTGAACTAAAATCAAGGTGTGTGTGTGCGCGCACACATGCACGTGTGTGTGTTTGTGTGTGAAAATCATCCTACACAGCAGCCCCCTCCCTCCTGCTCTCCTGCTCTCCTCTTGTCTTCACACACACACACACACAAACGGAAACACTGCTCTGTAATTTATCTACCAACATGGAAATGGCTTTGTTTTCTTATGTTTGTTTAAACCAGTCTTAATTACTTGGATGAACAAATCAAGAAATTCACTGACTTGTTATTATATAGTATATATAATAACTTGTTATTATATATACTATATAAATTTTCAAGTATAAGTGAATAATACTTAAAAACCATGTTTGATCAAGAACCAATTCTGAACAATTTCAACAATATCCAAAAGATTTTTCTTTTTAATAAAAAAGCATGTTAATAAATAGTTAATACTTAACATTATGAAACATGTACTGATATAGTTTAAGAGCTGAGTTGACTAAGTATGTGTGTGTGTGTGTGTGTGTGTGTGTGTACCCGTACAGTATGTGTGTGCCCATGTGTGTGCTTGTATTTCTGTTTGCATGTGAGACCTGTTGCACCGCAGCTAAACTCAGGTGTTGTTGCTGGAGGGCGGCGGTCTGCAGCATGAGGTGCTGTTGCTGTGCTGCGTACATCTGCTGCAAGTACTGAGCTGCAGTACTGGGCTGCCTGTGCAGGGCCTGCTGAATCACCTGAAGAAGAAGACAAACACACATTCTTATAAACTCTAATAATGACACATATCATTCTACAAGAGCATTTAAGTCATTCAAGCATTCAACTCATAAATTAAGGCATAAATCCGAATTACATTTACAGAAGACTTCAATATGGTGCTTCAGTACGGTGATGAGACTCAAACGTTTTAAAGAAGGCAGTACGTCCTTGAATGATGAACTGGCCGGTAAGTCGAAGCCCACTGCAGTCGTTCCCATGAACATTCAGCGAGTGGAACACCTGATCCGTGAAAACCACATGTTTGGGCCATTAATGGAGTTCCTGGGAGGCCAGTGTTTCAGTCTGATCATGGCTCCTTTCTACCTTGATGGTATCCAAGCACTAATGAAACGCTGGGATAAGTACATAAGTGTAGCATAAAGGTTGCTTTTACTGTTGTTACTGTGTTCTGTTATTGTGTACAAACAAAAGTCCTGGTTTGGTTTGAACACCCCTCATATTAATCTCCTAGAAATAACTGATGATGTATATTAGGCTGTAATGCAAGTGTCACTATTCATATGATTTATTACACAGAATATGATGTATTCATACAGAATAAAGTCACTTGGTGTCTGCGCAATGTCCTGGATTACTGAAAATAACCTGAGAATCATTCTAAAGCAACTGTTATATTTGACAAGGATACATAAATAGTATGTGGCCTATAGCATCCTGTCACTGAAAACTTGTCGGTAAGTGAATTATACTGTGTAGGTGTGTGTGTCTGTCATGTCTTGGTGTATTAGAACAAAACAGCTATTTTTTTTTTAGTCTTTAAACTGTCATGTTTAAGCATTTAGTAATGTATATTTTAAATGTTTATAATAGGTTGTCATGTACACATATTGCGATTGCAACAGCACGGTGGCTTAGTGGTTAGCACTGTCGCTTATCACCTCCAGGTTCCTGGTTTGATTCCGCCCCGGGTCTGTCTGCACATTCTCCCTGTGCTTGGTGGGTTTCCTCTGGGTACTCCACAGTCCAAATACATGCAGATTAGGCTAACTGGTGTTCCCTAATTGCCCATAGTGTGTGATTGAGTGTATGTGTGTGCGCCCTGCGCTGAATTGCCACCCTGTCCAGGGTGTACCCCCCCATTTGCCCTAAGTCTCCTGGGATAGGCTCCAGGCCCCCCGCAACCCTGGATAAAGCGGTAGAGACGATGAGTGAGTGAGATATTGCAATTGAAACTGTGATATGTTTCTACTATTAAACGTATTATTATTATATTATTCAAATCTATTTACAGAGTCTAACAGAAAATAACAATGACTAATGACTACATTAAGATGTTTCCCAGTATGTATTTAGCACCTTAAAACTTAACTTACTGATAAGCTACATACATTCCTGACTATGTGTATATTACCTGTAATAAATTGCAGCCTTTTGCAATTATATAATTGCACAGGTCCATATCATGATTTAGATTCTTTTATTGTGCAGCACTAGTTATAATTGTCACTAAATTATTGCAGCTGCTTTTTAATTATTCACAGGTCATTACACATACATTACATGGCATTAAAATGAATAGTGGCACTTGCATTGCAAAATGATTATGATTGATCAATGAATTATTTATAGCACAATATTAGAGCATTATGAGATGCCAGTAAATTTTACAAAATAATTATAACAAATCTCTGATGTTTAATGTGAAATAAAAAAAATTCTATCACAATTATAATGATTCATGAATATGATATTTAGAGAAAATGTTACTGTATTGTTAATTATTAATAATCATGCATACATGAGGCTATGAGGTCTAGTACGTGGTTAGTTTTAGGAAACGCCTTCATTGCTGGAGAGTTCAGTGCTGAAACAATGAACTCAGGACACAAATCCACAGCTCACCATCCTGACATCCTTCACAAGAGATCATCAGATCATTAGAGGAGCATCAACAACACTTTACACTCCAAATGCCACATAGGTATCTGTCTAAATTGTAGTGAAGCTACACGAAAATGAGATTAAAAGGTCCACTGGATAATTACTGTTATATATTAAACATAATCTTAACATTATTTTAGATGTGATGTGGACTTTTATTTTGCATCATTAAACAATATCATAGAATATACAATATTACATGTAGACACATTTTTGTTGTCACTACAGGATAAATGGTGTCGCCAAATGTTACACTCAATACCTTTTAAATAAAGTAATATAGCTGAATAATATTTACAAAACTTTATAGCTAAAATTGTATATTTTTTATTCGATAAGCTACCTGAATTCACGCAGCCCAATCGGCATTGACGATTAATAAGTAATCACTGTGCAATATTCCTTACAACTGGAGCAGAAATCACAGAAGCAACCAGAAAATAAACATTATACGTCGCAATACATTTCACACTAAATATTTCTGTAATAGAACAAGTCCCAAAGCCTAATACATTAACTGATGTAGCTCAGGAATACAGTATGTTCCAAGAGAAAATCCTCCCAGTGGGGTCTGACTCAACATTTAACACACACTCATTATCCAAAATTTATAAATAACAATGATCAGAACATTTCCATAAAAGAAAAAAAAAATAATAATAATCATTTAACAAATTTAACAAAACAAATGATATGGGTTGTATGATTTGCTCTCATTATATTACTAGTCTTATGTAATTATTCTTAGACTTATTATTAGAAATATTATTTGATTACAATTGGATTTGTCCTAATATTTCTGTTGATTCGTTATTCGATTTTTATTATTATTTGACTATATGTCCACTTTTATTATTATTATTTAAGTATTGTGCTTTATATGTGCTTTATATAAATCTAATACTACATTACTAACACAGGCTAATTATAAAATAATAAAAGGGAAGAGCTGTGAAAATGAATCATGATCATATATTAATTTATTTAATTCTAGGTGTCATCTGGTAGAATGAAAAAAAAAACACAGCTCTTCCTTTTTTTATAATTTGAGAGAGAGAGAGAGAGAGAGAGCGAGAGAGAGAGAGAGAGAGAGAGAGAGAGAGCGTGTGTAATGTGTATTGTCTGTCTATAGAGGGCAGTAGAGGAGCATTGCAAAAGGTTAGTTCCTTGCAGGGTTAGGGTTTGGTTTTTCCCCCCCAAAGCAACACTTTCCTTCACAAATGTAATTGTCTGAAGTATAAGAAGTAGGGAGGGGGAAACAAGTTTAGACTCAGTGTTTGACTACATGGAGAAATAAGAGGAATAATCTAACAAATGAACTTTAAACCAAAAGCATTCAGCTTCCCATAAGACCAAGGTTCAGCACCAACTTCTTTCACTTTTTGGAAATATTTTACTCATGGGATTAGTTGAAACTTTAGTGAGTATAGTGCACCCTACCTGTACTGTCTGTCTGTCAGGGATTCCTCCGTACACCGATATCTGTGGCAGAGTCTGCTGTCTGCTGCTGACACTGGCACTGACACTGGCAGTGACACTGGAGCTGACACTGGTCATTCCCTGGCTGTTGCTGTTGTTGCTGGAGCTGGACGTGATGATGGGGTTGCTAGGGGCAGGAGCACTGAAGCCTGAGCTCACTGAGGCCTGAGCCCTCTCCATGGCAGCCCTACACCCTCCTGGGCTTGATCCACGTCTACAGCTTGTCTGCCCAAAACCTTTACACACAAAGAAGAGACAAAAGTGTGAGTGAGAGTTCTTTGAAGATTTGAAGAACTGCTGCATGAAACACTTTTTGATTAAAACCCAAATTCCTTGAGCAATACCATAAGCGAGTAGAATGAAAGGCATGTCCTCTGGAATGCAATTTAACTTCAAATTAACCCGAGGAATAAACAAGGTGTTTTCTGAATGTAGCATTCAGTCAAGATTTTCTTCATCCAAATTGTCTCAAATTTAAATCTATGTACTGTAGGTGATAAATTCCTAAAAAATAAAATAATAAAAAAAGAAAAGAAAAAAAAACGGAATGCACCCTGAATGGGATGCCAGTCCGTCATGACCACACACATACAGTATATTCAAACACTCGCACATAGAAGCAACGTAGCACAACCAATGCACAGCACATACATGCTCACTAGAACAAGCTCTAGATCAAAACATGGACCCTGAAATTGTGATACAGCAATTCAATCTGCTGCACTAACATGCCACCTCTAACCCAATAACTGTCCCAGAAACTGTGGTGAAGCTATGCAAGAAGAATACTAAAATTTCCCTCCAAAGTATCAATCATGCTAGCATGGCGGGTAAGTACTTAGCACTATCACCTCACACCTTCAGGGTTGGGGATCTCGTTCCCATTATTGCGTGCATGGTGTTTGCATGGTCTCCAAGAACATGCAGTTTATGGTGATCAGTGTTTCCAAATTGCCTGTAAAGTGTGTGTGAGTATATTTGTACCCCATCTAAGTTGTTCCCTGTCTTATTCCCAACATCGCCCCATGCCCCTATACAGGATGAGCACTATAGATAATGGACGGATGGATATATTTCCTTCTAAAGTCTTGATAATGCTTTAATTTGTTAGCTGAGCTCTTCAGTGAAGCATCTTGTTTTTTCCCCCACTCCTGCTCCTTATCAGTGATTTCTGATGTTGCTTGAACTTGCATTTTCACACTAAGTGGTAAAGCTTTAAACTAAGAACAGATAAGCCAGATAAGTCACGTTATGGCTAGAAGACAAACCAGACATAAAACAAAAAAGTCATATTTATAAGTGCACAATTACGATCCTGGATAATTCTGCTCATATTCCTGCCCAGTTTGTTGACTTCACTTGACTACACTTCTAATCAAGCATCAGTAACATATTATCAGCTTTTTAAAATTTTTATTACCAACAGTTGTGGACACCAGACCTGCACTTGAGTCTCTCTAAAGTATGGGTTCTCTTCTGCTGTCTGACTGTTTAGGCTCATGGGAACTGTTTTCCCACCATAAAACAAGTTTGTTATGGCTTCAGCTTTGAGATTGCTAACACCTGCTCTCCAACCCGACACCTGAGATGACAGAACTCAGGCTTAGGTTACCTGCAAATCAAATGTTCTGCTGTCACTAGAAGGAAATTTGAGCTATATAAATCATGGCTCTCTAGCACTTCTGAATCATTAAACGCACACAATGAACCGAGTGATAGACAGCAAACATGTAACAGAAATTTCACTGACCTCCTAAGTACAGTAATCCATTGTGTACACATACAGCACCAGTCAAAAGTTTGGACACGCCTTCTAATTCCATGATCTTTCCTGATTTTTATTGCTTTGTACATTGTGAAGGCATTCAAAATATGTAATAATCTCCTTTGAACAGTTGATATTGAGATACAGTATGTCTGCTACTTATTACCAGCACAGTATAGTGCTGATGTAGGCCGTACTTCTGTGAATGATGGTATCGTCTCATGTTGGCTTTGTCTCATTAGGCCAGGTTGCCTAGCACACCATCACTGACGGATACATGGACACTAAAGACGCTTTTGATGAAGTAGCAACAAACTGTTATAATTAATAATTTATGAAACAGCTATGTTTGGAGCTGGGCCATTTATTAAGATTACATTTAAGAAATGGGAACAAATATTTAGTACCTAAAGATGCCATTTACAATTGGTCTGTTTCAACCACTCAGCATTCAAAATCACCAGTATAAAAATCACCGGCCTGATCATTTGTCATCATCTGTGCCTGTTCTCACTGGTTCATGCCTTAGGTTAGATTTTATTTAATTTTTTCATGCTTGAATGATTTTTAGGTTGAGCGTGGCTTAACATACAAAAAAAAACATTCCTCTGAAACTGGGAGCCAAAAAAAGTCCTCCGGGAAGCACTGGAGAACTATTCCTCAAGACTACATTAATAATACAAGAAATGTCTGGCTCTTTGGAAGCAAGATATAAAGAAATAAGGAGTGGCTCAAGACTTTTCCACAGTCCTGTATATACAACCTTCCCTAGCACTCCAAATGCCCTGATCAAAAGTGAACTCTGAGGGGTGCAAACAGGACCATTTCTTAGCCTTGCTGTCTCAGGACTTTTCAAAAAGGCACTTGAGTCAACAAGATTTGTGGCTCAGTCTTGTCTGAAAGGCGGTTGTGTATACTTTGTTACGCTGCTTTGGTATGCTTTTGGCATTGGGAAATGTTCTTCCCAAAGGAGCATTAAGGGAGATGATTGCTCCACTGAGAATCAGTCATACATACTGTAACAATCATTTCAACATTATAGGGTATGGGTTTTTAGAACTTTCTTTCAACTAGGAATCTTTACTGTAATGAAATCAGCAATGAAATATGGTTTAATAGAAGGAGTGCAAAATAATGCAGCAATATACTGTACAATCAGGTAAAAATATATAAAACGTATGTAAAATCACACAGATGATCAGTCTCTCTTTTCTGATCCTCAACTCCTCCTATTACAGAATACTGAGACCCTGAGTAACCATTAGTCAAACCCACTTCAAAGCATGGGTGAAGAAACAAGCAAAGTTGGGGTGGAGACAGTTATCACAGAAAACAACAGTTGGCGGTACCGGCCCAAAACTCCCTTTTCTTTTATGCGGTAACATACCATCTCACAATCCAAATCGGAACGGGTGTCTACCCATTTGCGACTATACTGTACACTTGCTAATACATGTCCAGATCTTTACAAAATCCCCAAATCCTTAACCACAGACACATAAAAATATTAAATGCCGCTTTTATACTAAGATAGGTCTTCAAGTCTATGGACACGTAGCAAAGAGCAACGTCAGGGCTGTATTTCTTTCTCTCACCTCAAAATTGAGGCCATCAGATGTAATTAGTGCCAATCTACTGAAGCTATTAAAGATTTCAAGTGCATTATCAAATCTCTTCATAAAAGAGACATGCATCTCTGTTCCATCTTTCTTTCACACTTTCTCTTCATTATTTTTGTCTGGGTGGAACTGCAAATTATTCCAGTCAATTTGCCCTCCAAACAGCACTAGTTAATGGTCGACCTTAGACATTTATGGCAACTGGATGATGCCTTTGTTCTTCTGCAAAAGCACTGGAAAAGAACTGCCACTTACCTGTTTTAGTCATTCAGAAGTAGATTCACTGAATCAAACATCCTTTTATTGATATTGATGATTTTGGTACATGGTGTTGGCATGTGTTTTATGTTTTATTTACAGTGCAACTTGCTAGTAGTGAGTCAAGATAGAGGGGTTGCGACAGAGATGGGTTATTAGTCAAGACCACATCAAACAGACAGTGTTTCCTCAGGGTGAACTGACACCAGATGGATGAGAAATCCCCGCTGCCTGCCTGGACAGGCTGAAGCTGAAACCTGTAACCAGCTAACATGAGAACTGCAGAAACATAAACAAGGTTACTGACTAATAACTGTCTGTCATCCTGGGTCTCAACATCAGACTCGTTCTGCCAACGGTTCAGATGAGTCTATAGTGTACAGTATTATATGTATTAAAGGAAATTTCGCACTTTATACTAATATGGTGATACGCCAGAAGTGGCTTATAAACTCAGTGGGACTTTTGCCAGTATAAATTGATCCTCATCATCATCATAAAAATATTACTTAAAAGAAGAATTCAATGAGTTTTACCGTCCAATATAAAGTCTTTCATTGTCTACATGCAACACAAAGACATTGGCTAATGGTATATCAAAAATGGCACCATTTTCACACTTCAGCTATTAGAAAAAACGAATCGTTCTTGAATCGATAATTAATTTTTTCATTCACTTGTTTTCAGTAACTGCTTTGTCCTGGTCAAAGGAAGTGTGCAAAGCAGGGAAAGCACTCTTATTAGGCACCATGTGCATAGCCATTCACACACTTGTTCCACCTGTTGCTGTGTGTATGAGAGATTGAATTTTAGGGTTCTGTACTTCCTAAAAGAGTCCTATGTAAAACTGTCAAGAATTCCTACAGAGGTACAGGCAAAGTAATGATTTAGACTCCTAATCTGATCCTAATAATGCACTTGGATATTAGTAAGGAATAAGACCCACTTCTTATAGACACATGTCTAAGATGACAAACCACTAGTTTTATTTGCATTTAGATATTTATTCTAAATGTATTTGTAATAAGGAGGTATTAGCATAAGTAATAATAATGTACACTGTTCTGCTATAACATTAAAAATATTAACATTAACCGCAAATTCCCCAATGTTAATTAACACCAAGTAGTGTTTGTATGAGTCCAGGTGGACTTATGACTGACAAATTAACAGTTGGGATTTTTTTTTCTGTGGAGGTTTTGGGTTTCCCTTGTGCCACTGAAGTGTCTCTGGTCCCATAAGATAAGGCTTTGGTGCACTTGATGTTCTGAAACCTGTCTGTCTATCTGTCTATCTATCATGGTCAACAGTGATTAGTCATGTGACCATGATTTGTCCTGCTTTGGCTTTTCTTTGCCATCAGACTGGACAAGCTGACATTTGGTCCCCACGGGCATGGTTGAGCCTTGGATGCCCATGATCCTGTCATGACTTTGCTGGCATAGTCTTAGTGATCAATTTTATTCAATTCACCTGTCATAATATTATAATAATTTCTATCCTCCCTGAGCTATTTATCTCTGTTTTTATCGATGTCACCCATTAATGTTTCTTCTACTGAAATGAAATCTGCTTTTGCCAGAAAATGTAATGCACTGGCTTCTCAGCTTGCACAAGGGCTATGAGTGACAGACGGTTAAAACTAATGTCAGAACAGGAACTAGCATGTGTTTCTGCCCAGTTTCGTGGGATCTCAAACACCTTGCTCTCAGGATATTAGGTCGATCACACTTGCGCTGCATCCTGTCACTACTGACACCCCTGTCAATGAAAAAAGAGAAACGAGAGAGAGAGAGAGAGAGAGAGAGCTGTGGTTCTGATAGATACCTTATAGATCAATTCTGCAGTCAAAGTAGCAGAACATACCATACTGTTAAGGTCAGGAGGGAGTATCGCTCAGAGCTATAGTAGCAGTGAGGTATTCCATATTAGCCTAAGGGCCGTTGTCACATGCTGTTATCTTCTAAACATGCCTGCTTAGTATAAGTCAGAGACAACCTTTCATAAATCAGGTAAGGGAGGGGTCAGAAGGACGAGGGAGGGAGAGAAAGAGAGATAGAGAGGTCACACTTTAGATGGTGCATCAGAGTCAGCAGGGTGTTGGTCAGAAACTGGAAGGCAATAATACACCCCAACTGCTCTCAAATAGTCCCCGTAACCTCATGCTACTAGGGGGACTCCAGGAAGGCCTTGTCCTTTTTTATGTTTTTTTTTTTTTTTGTGGTATGCTGTTTTCCCACAGGCTGGAGACAAATGCAAAAGTGACAAAATTTGTATATTTGTTTTTCTAAAAAGGCTGGATTAGAGTCACAAAACTAAATTATAGTACCTTAGCAAACCATGGTAACTAGAAAGCTTAATTTACCATCACTATTCCCATAAATGAAAGTGAAAATGTATGGAGCTAATAAATCATTCACTGGTCTGTGCATTCTGTTTACTGTTCGCAGCAGTCAAAGTAAGACATTTGTCCTCTCTTTCCACATCTCTCTCTCTCTTGCTCTCCTTCATCCTCCATGTTAGTGCATTCTCTGCTTTGTAGCATCCTGCCAGAGGAAGATTTGTGGCCCTAATTTCCTTAAGATCCACCATAAACCTGCCTGCTTTGTCTGCAGGGAAACTACCAGTTTGAATTATGGCTTCTGCTGTCATGGTCTCACTGATTGAAGAACCCAACCCAGGGAGTCTGTGATCATAAGGTTGACATACTTGTGTTCGATGTCTGGTGTACATCATGAGAGTTTCTCCATGATCAATGATATGGATAAGAAGAACCTTATCTCTGGAACGTTATGAAGGGCAGTATTATAAATGCATTGAGTTCAGCAGGAAATTCAATTGTGTAGATGAAATTTTAATTCAGCTTTCAAAACTTCCTTTCTTTACACCATTTCGAGGTGACCTTATAGCCATAAAATCGGCGGATAGGGAGAAAATAAATATGTAGCCATCTGTTTATGCAGTTTTTTTAAAATATAATCACTCCATATGTGAACCACATGTGGGTTTAATTTCAGATTAATTTAGTAAAGCGTGCATTTGTAGAAACTGTTTATCTAATTAACATCTGAATTACTTATTTACCAAATTATTTGTGTCTCTTAAAAACATAAAATGAGATTGGTAGGACAGTATAGTAGACGGGACAGTCTCAGATATCTTTTTTCTTGTTGGGCTAAACAACCATGATGCTCTTTATATTGGTTTTGAAATGAGCTCAAAAAACAACAATGTAACTACTATTAGATAAGATCTTCCTGAACCTTTTATCCTGATATAATATCTTCTCAAAACATTTGACTAAATCACGGAAGGATTATTTAGACTTATTTTTTCTTTTGGTTTACTGTAGCATTGTATCAATATATATATATATATATATATATATATTTATTTATTTATTTTTTTCAACACAGCAATCATTATCGATTGCTTTATAGTGCTGATTTATCATGATTATTCAGCCAATTTAAAACATAATTAGTGTTATTTACAGCACTTTTTAATTCTTCATTCTATATATTAATGTGTTCTTTCTAATATATTATGTTTTTTAACCGTTCTATGCTTTAATTTATGTGGTCTGTTACGGGGAATGATCCACATAATCTAAATATATAAGTAATAATAACTACATGGTGATAAATGGATTTTTAAAATATTGTTCCTCATCAAAGAAAGTTTTCAGTTGTTTATTTTGACTGTATATTTATGACTCGTCAGTGTCAGCACTTTGTATCAGTCAGAAATAAAGTAGTTTCTTTTCATTTTTCATTACACAAAGGTCTAAACACAAAGGATGTTATGTTTAGAGTTTCTATGTAAAATCGAACTTTTCTTGATCTGACTAATTTCAGGAAAAAGTCAAGAAAAGACCCGTTTACAGCTGCTATCACGATAAGACAATTTGGTTTCATGAGTGTTCCAGAACATTAAATTTTACTATAAACAGATAGAAAGGATGATCTCTCATCCGGAAATTAAAAAATGCAATTAAAATTGTAAATTGTAAAAGATTGTGGGGGAAAATAAGACAAACACTTCATATGCCATGGTTGAACCACATGACCCATTGGCTTTTATCCTTACTTATCATTTCAAAAAATAACAGAAAACATTTTTTTTAATCACACTAAAACCCAGAGTGACGTGCAAAGGGGCTTTTAAATGCTAACATCCGAACCCTGGGGAAAAAAAATCTAAATTAATACAAATCTAATTGAAGCTTTCAACCAAAAAGTCTGTTAAAACATCAATTGTGACTTTGTGATTTTAATGTGCCAGGGTTAATAATTGCCCATCATTACTATAGCTGATTATGTTTAATTCACTAAACATCATCATCACAATTAAAATACATGTGGGGAAAACAAACTACACAAACAAGCTGTTCTATCAGAAGTCCATAAAGCTGCATTCACAGCTGATTTCAATAGGAAATACATTACAGCATGCAAGCCAGCATTATCAAATATCAAACATGCAAAAGCCACCAGTATGTGACACCACGAGAAAAAAACTGTCTCTGAACTGTTTACAGCTGCCTTTGGAGCAGGGCCTGAAATCGCATGGGCGACCCTGCCACACGTCTCTCTCTCGCTCTCTCTCAGAAACACTCAGACAGTCGTAAAGCTGCAGTTTGACTGGAAGAGAAATCAGAGCCAC
>JAQMYL010000015.1:10718944-10730189 GCA_030014365.1 Clarias pachynema | reverse complement strand
TCTCTCTCTCGCTCTCTCTCAGAAACACTCAGACAGTCGTAAAGCTGCAGTTTGACTGGAAGAGAAATCAGAGCCACACACGCCTCAGGGAAAGTGCTGCTCACAAAGGGACCTCAAAGCCTGCCAGGCCGTGACTTATGGTTAGGAAATTGTTTACTGGGCACAGGTGTAAAGTGCTAATCAATGATACCATGACGACTTCAAAGAGCCGAGTGAAGAAACAGCATTTATGTTAAAATAAAGATAATTAAATGAAACAGGTTCGTCAAGAACGTCACGGTCGTAGCAGCCTTGATAGACTTCTGGCAGAGACGTTTCTGCCTAAACAAACAGTGAGTCCTATGCAGTTTGCCAAACGGAGATGGCCACATAGACGGAACACCTGAGCAAACTCAAACTCGCGTCTCAGGTCAAACAGCCACCTGTTACAGACCACTCAAGCATGAAGCGATGGGCACCTCTAAACAAGCACAGGACCGAGGAGTTGACAGATTTTGTATGCAGTCATATCCATCAGTCATGAAAAAACATAGGCTAGACAACAATGGACTCTTTCGACATATAAGCACGATTCCGATTTAAAGTGAGTGCCATATTGTATGTGCAGCAAAGGGTGTTAAATATGGCAGCTGTTTTCCCAAAAGTATCCTTTTACATGAAGAAAGAATGCTTAATAAGATCCTTGCATTTATTAAGACTATTAATAATCTTTATGGTGGTGTAAGATTTCAAGTTATGAAAATTTAACATGGTTATCCACATGCAGTGTAAAAGAATTGGCTCAGTCTGATCCACTGATGATTTATGCAACATAAATATGATATCAAGGGATAGGAAACAGCATGTCCACTGATATTATACATACTGTAGCAATCAGCATTTCTTAAAGCTCATTAATAGTCAGCCCAAATAGTCATGAAAATTCTTTGTTTGTCGGTACAATATAAAAAAATGGATGAGGAAAATTGTAATTATAGTGCATCCTTTTAAAGCTGCACTGTCTTTCAAAACAGTAACAGTTATTCTGGAACCGGGGTCTTACGCGGGAGAACTGGTGCATGGTGCATGACTAAAATACACAGTGCAGTACAGGGTACGGTGCACATGCATGCTTGGACGCTGCGTTTTGGCCTCTCGTCCACATGCAGACTGTGTTTTGGGTCACTGAAACCTGACCTTGTGGAAAACTCCTTCCTGCAGGAAGATAATTAGAAACTCATTTTGACATGTGGACATGGAAAACTAAGTTTTAGGCTTGTAAGACCAAGCGCCTTTTCTCGCCTTTTGTTTTGACGTCAGAATGTGATGTGCCTAGTAATTAATTTTTCATTCTTCTGATTGGCCAACATGACAGAATGGTTATATCGCTGTTTGCTGGTCTGGTATGCACCAGACATTGACAGGGTTCTTGCATTTCCTCTATTTGGATTTGGAGCGTATGAGGAAAGCACCTATTTTACAAAACTAAAATTTTTTGGACTAAATGTGGCAAATCCACCAAATGGCATGTGTTTGGGAAGCAGGAAGAAACCCAACAACCTTAAGAAAAACTCACATGACCCTGTGAATAAAACGTGAAGCTCACAGACAGTAATCTAAGCTTAAGCCTGCACAGGTTAGAATACAGAATACATAATTAGTAATGTCCTAATTTCTGCATCTCCTAAACAATTATCTGTGTCAACATTTAAGATCTGACAGAAAGAAAGAGATGTCTGCGCTCATGCTGTAATAGCTTACACATGTACTTATGCATGTATATTGTAATGTAACAACTCCTGATCTAGGTTGTCAAACCTCTTGAATGGTTAAGAGAATAATTGGGTGCAACAAGTACATGCATGCAGGACTCAGACACATAAAACAACCTGAAACATTCCTTTGGGGTCAAATGTGAGGCGGCTGGATAGAAGATGAGCTGAAGAGAGCTCAGTAAATATACTACCTTCTGACAAATGAGTCGCTTGGACAGGCATAATGAGAGGATGAGTGATACAGTAAGCTGCATTGAGTTTGTCCTCGTGGCTGGATTATGTCAGGGGGAAGATCAGGAGATTCGCTGCTGGAAAACTGGATTGGATTTTCTCCTTGATTAAAAAAAAAAACCTCAGAGATTCAAAGCTTCTCAGTATGATTTAGAATAAATCATAAAAGTAGGTTGCATTAATAAACATATACTATATGGACAAAATTCTTTGAACCTTCCCCAAACTGTTGCAATAAATTTGGAATAGGAAGCCATTGTATGTTCTAGTTTTATGATTTCCCTTCACTGGAAAAAAGAGGCCCAAACCTGTTCCAGCATGACAATGCCTCTTTGCACAATGCAAGCTCTATACACACATGGTCTGTTAAGGCTAAAGTCGAAGAACTCAAGCGTCCCTGACTTCAACCCCAGTGAACACCTTTGGGATTAACTGGAACGCCAACTTCACCCCAAGACTTCATGCCAGACATCAATACCCAACTATACTAATGCGTTTGTGGATGAATAGACAAATCCCAATAGTCACGTTTAAACATTATGTGGAAAATCTTTCCACACGATTGGAGGTGATTATATAAGCAAAGGGGGACCAAGTCTGGAACAGGATGTCGAACAAGAGCATTCTATTTAATGCGCAGTTGGGATGTGAGTGAATAGAGTCTAGCTTTAACTAGTGCAGGGTGATTTTCTTCATTAATTTGGTTAATTCAGATTAATAGAATAGGTAGAATGTTGCTGATGTACAGTACAATGATAAGATTCTAAGCTGCAGTAAAACATTTATATGGTGCAATAGCGACACTATTGGTCGCATATCTGTGAATGACGTATCCGGAAGAGGTGGCTCAGAGCCTACTGCATTCATTCAGCAAATGAATTGCCTGATCTTTGAAAATCAATAGATAACTTGCGGAAGAGACACATCAGTCTGTGGGAACAACCATTCACAAACACCACTTGCATGTTACAGGAACTCAAGAGAAATAAAGATAGATACTTAATACTATATTAATATGTACGTCATATCTACACTGTATATAATAGAAGAATGATTTTATACTTAAATTACACTATGGAAGTAGCAATATTGACTGAAATTAGGTTACTGTTGATGCACATGGGTTCATCTGGGTTCTTCGGCTTTCTCCCAAAATATGCTAGGAAGTGGACGGGCTACTTTCTTTTGTGTGAATGTGTATGTGCATGGTGCGCTGTGATGGATTGTCATCCCTCCTCATTCCTAGGTATTCTAACCTCCAGCACCTGGCTGCAGATTATTATAACTATAATTAGTATTATAATAAACCTGTCAAGGTTAGCGCTTACTAAAGATGTATAAATGAATGAATGAGTTCAGTCAGGCGACTCAGTGTGTAGACCTTCTGCCCTACAAAGTGTAAATGTAAATGTGAATGTAAATGCAAATGTAAATTGCTTTGCTGTACAGTATACACACACTATCACAGGTACTGTCAGAACGTTTATAGTAAAAACAGACTTTGTCGTTACTTAATAATGAGAAGCTAATCTGGTATCTTTCCAATCATTTGATATTACTTGATATACTACGACAGTATTCTTGAACTTTTATTGGTCTGCAGCTGAAAGGTTTAGCATTGTGTGCTATATTATGTGTTTGGATATATTACATTACACTCATATTAATGTTAAAACACACATTACCATGGAAACATCTTACAGGCTCTGTGTGTAATTATACTGCATACTCTAATAGTTACTCTTAATTTATTTATGACTATATAATAATATGAGGTCATTTTAGAGCTCTGGGAAAAGAATGATTTTTTTTTAGAATAAGAAAAAAATGATAATAATAAAAAATGATGTATGTAAATATATTGCGTCTATATTAAAGCTCCCTTATCAGATTACACACAACAGGTTCTGACCTTGTGTAACTTTTACAAATTAATATTATGTCTATTTTACGAAGAAGAAAAAAATCTGAATCCTTATTTATTTATTTATTTTTGTTCAACTTACATATTTCACTTGAGTAGAAATTCTGTTCCTAACTTGAATATGTTCATACGTGACTCATGCTTTAAAAAAAAAAAAAATTAAGCCAGATAAACCAAATAACCCAGACCCTGTATTAACAAATGAAATCTATAGTAGACCATTTGATCACCTTGATACAGCACCTTAATAAACATGTTTTAATAATTTATCAAAATGCAATAATAATAATAATAATAATTATTATTATTATTATTATTATTATTATTATTATTGCTAAGTAATGGTGATTGTATTTTTACTTCATTAACATTAAAGCAAATTTCAATTAACAAATGACTTTACCTATATTACTTATTAATTATTAGTACTGATGGTGTCAATGTAAATATTACAAGATATTTGATGAAATGATAATTACTCCACATTAGAGTAATAGCAGTTGAGCTGTTTTTGTCACGCAAACCCAGTCACCCAGGTTGTAACTAAATCCTTCAGCGCCATAGATATTAAAATTGGTATTAGACAAACTTCTACCGCATAATGATCTCACCAGAACTGTAGGGCAAGTTTCACTCATCCTTTCTTCTCCAATAGCACCGACAGCTATGGAATTAACACTATAAAAGGCAGCTGTGTTTTCTTTAACACATGTGCAATCACAGTGGATTACAAAGGTGTCAAGACCACGTCCTTCATCCCTGGTTTGCACTGATGCACAGGTGACCAATTTTACATATTTGAATAGAAACCTTATGCAAAGTAAGAGTGCAGACAGGTATTTGGTTTGCTGGGAAGACGCATATCACTTAGTTCAGCTCAAAATACAGTGGAAGAGCCTAAAGATCAAGGGTTCTGGAGTTTATGATGTGATGCAGATGGACTGCGCACAAGTGCGAGGCGAGCGTGGCTCAGGTCTGGGATTTTGTTTACAAAGCAGGGGGTCAGACCAGACCAACGTGTGTGGAGAGGGTGCAGATGGTCATGTTATTTGAGATGCAGTGTGGTTAAACACGTCATATCAGCACCACATAGGTCAATAGTAGAACACTCTTCCGGTGTTCAATGCTCCGTCTCCTCTTGGGGATTAAGTGGGGTCTAGGAAGGTTTTGAATGGAACAATTTCTCAAGCGCACACAGAAAGAAACAACTTATTAGTAGTCCCAAAGGGACATCTCGAAAAAGACTCATTTGTCTCACATCTCACCGATTGTCACTGGTACAGTATATTCATTGAAAGAAACTCTGGGCCATGCAAACTGTCTTTAAGGAAAAATATTTGTGTTCACTGACTCCCAGCCAGATCACTCAGTCCATCTCGTAACTGTTTGTCCATTGCAGAGGAGAAACTCAATGCACAGCAGTAAAGTATGTGGTGGAATCCAACTGAGCAAACAGTCATGTTGTATAAGAAAACACATGCAGAGAAAGGCATTTGTCTTGTGTGTGGTGTGCAAACACTGATAGTATACAGTACATACAATCTCTCTCTACCTCTCTCAACACACACATTCAGGCACACACCCACATGCAGTATATACAGCTAGAGACATGAAGTAGGATTCCCAACCTAGTAATATGTATCATAATCATGTAAAGGCAGCACGGAAAGTGCAGAAAGCAATGAATCTCCATGTCCATACCTTCCACATAGACCCTCGTCCTCTCTATTTGCTTCAGTGTCTCGTGTCTTCCTTGCCTTATATCCTACACCATTTCTGAGTGCGGCTCTATCCAGCAGGACAGACTACACCAGGCAGTGAGGAGGAGCTCAGGAGGAGGGAAAACATTTCAGCATGAATTAGCATTCCGAAAGCAAGCATGTGACTTTTGTCTCTCCAATCACAGAGCAGCATGTCAGTCTGGACCTCCCTGCGCTCCTCCCACCTCCTCCTTGTTCTTCTATTCTCCAGTAGAATAGCTGTGACAGGACTGGAAGACATTGGTGCTGTTGTTACATAAGGAAATACTGTATTTCAACAAAAGTGACTGTCTGGAGGGGTCCTGGGAACACCATGGATAGGATGGCAGTCCACTGCAGGACATCATGCACTCACACACACACACACACACACACACACACACACACACACACACACATTCATTCATTCATTCAATCCTAGAGGCAATTTAAAGATGTGTATCTGGGAGGAAGTGGGAGGAGAATGGGGAACCCCCCCTTAGGAAATCCATTCTCACTCCGAGCTCTACACAGTAGGTGTAATAAACTTAAATAGGGACCCTGGAGCAAAACTTCACTACCCTACTATCCACCTTGAGCAGCACATGGACAGAAATGCCATAAATTTCCCAACTTGGTCTTTGTCACCTTACTTAGCACAGCAAACATCTGTCCTCCAAGTGCACCCTACCCCTCATCGTCCTGAAGCCTTTGCGTCTCATTAAAACCGGTGCTGTTTATAGCAAAGCTGCCTACAGCCCTCTTCGGTTGCGTGACCCGAGCCGCCCCAGCTTTACAAGCCCTCTCAGCACCGAGTGTTAGAAAGAAATCATTCTTGAATGTCAAGCACTTAAAGGGACACAATTAATCTGGACCCTTTTTCCTTTGACCATGCGCAGGGAATTGATATGTGAAGAAGTGAAGTTGCGTGCAAACATGACATGGGGTAATAAATGTTTTCGGAAATGAAGCTGGATGGTGCTGAGCTTAAGACTGTTAAGCGATGGATGATGTAATAGTATGAGACTCACAGGTGCTGCGGTAGCACGGAGATAATTAGACAGGTCAGAAAACCGGCAGGGGAAAATGAAGGAGGTGATTGTGCCATTTTCCGCACTGATAATAAGTTCCTTATGGTTTCCTTGTATGCACTAGGAGAGGAGGAAAAAACTAAGGAAGAATATTGTTAATAGGGTAAAGTTTTAAAGTTATTGTTGTCTACGCAGCACATGTCTGCACCAGATTCACATGATCTAGATGATCAACGTGATCACTTGACCAACATATGCTAGGATATTTAACCAATGGAACCAGTTACTTCTTTGTAGTTATCGCTTATTATGTCAAACCTGCTTTCAATCTGTGTAACAATTTACATGCAAATATCTTAGGGATATGTAAAAAGAAATATTATTCATACAAATTAATGGAATGACAGGTTTCTGAATTTACTGTGAAAAGCAGTGAACTGTAAAAAAAAAAAAAAATAAGAAGAAGAAAAAAATTCACTTAGTGTTTGGTGTGTCCATGACATGCCTTTAAAATTGCATCAACCCTCTAAGGAAATTACAGTACATTTCTTACATGAAAATTGGCAGGTCAGTCGTTCTCATCTCAGCATGTTAGAAAACTTCTTTTCTTATTTCCTTCTTATTTTAAACAGACTTTCTTCGATATTACTTTAGTTTTCACATGTCTCGTAGACCATGATATTTTCATCTCAAATGTAAAGTTATTTTAATGATTTTTAAAAAATATTTCGGTAACTTTTACATTATTGTATATAAAGTTGCACATTTCTACTGTATAAAAGCAAAAACAAGACTTTTGTAATCCAGTGAACTATTATACATTCACAACATTTTTAACATTTAGTAGCATGCACAAGAGTCAACGTGGACAATCATGCTCCAGTCAATGTTGCTCCAAAATTCATGCTTTATGCTCCCTAGTGAAGTGAAGTCTTTTCTCCCAATTAGCTTCAATAGTAAATGATTTACTTATAGCCACACAGAAGTTTAGTCCTAATCCTGCGACTTCTTATATCTTCTCATATCATCTTTTAGTTTCACTACAGTTCATTTCTTTATCTGCAACCGCACCAAGCGATTAAGTGATTCAGTCATGATTTTTCCACACCACATCTCTCCACAGCTCTTCCAGCCACACCTCTTCACTGCCTACTGAACTGTACTGTATATGGTTAAGATGACAATAAAAGCCTACTTGACTTACCCATTTAACTTGAATGAAGTTGACGGTTGAACACGACCTTTCCAGGTTTTTTAGAATGTGTTGGACTGTACTGTACTTAAACCGATTCCAGTCATTTTCATTGCTTGATGCAAGCCAATTGTTTGGGGCCAGAAACTTTATATGTGCCGTTTTAGCCCTGGATAACGTAAACATTAATTAATATTCAGGTGATTATTTAGCTTAATTATGATGGGCTTATATGGTCTACCTACCTCTCTGTTACTACTAGGAGTTGTTTGGTAACTACATTGAAACTAATAAGAACAATATACAATGAAAAAAATGGAGTAACACAAGTATTGTATAATTAATGCAGTTTAATTAACTAATGTTTAATTAATAACATGACTTACATAAGTGCATTCATAATTAATCAGCCCTATTTTTTTGTTTTTGGCTTTTAGCTATTGTGAAACGAATGATCCCAAGTGTAAAATACCATAGTTCATAATTCATAGTTTTTTGTTTTTTTGATGTTAGCCTTAGTATATAAGAACGCAATTTGGTAAAGAAAGTGAGTTGAATGCAGGGCTCAGTCCTGATCAGAAACAGCAGGTCTCCAAAGTGGTCCACCTCAGCTTCCTGGAGACTAATTTACAGCTTCCTGTTGTCAGCACTCCTGTTGATACTAATCTCCTGCCTGTTACAATAGCAGTAGGGCTCTTACAATCCACTGCTGTATCCACGATTAATAGGTACCTCGGGCTAAACACCTGAAGTGATAAATGGGCCGAACAAACACATGCTTGTTGTAACACTCTCCGTTTAATGAGTTGCGGTAAGTTCAAGCTTCCACATAAACGTTGTGATGCTCCTGGTGGGGAGACATAACCCTTCAGTCGTTAGTAATAAACCTACAGGCACTCATTTTTACATAATATTTCTACATGTCAATGGAGATTTAACAGGAAATATAATAATAAGGATGACAGAAGGGAGGAGTGGAGAGGATAATTTAGGATAGGATTTTTTTTTTTTTACACTGTCCATCCTAAACCTCCGTTTTAGGAGCCCCCGTTTTTAATGACAGCTTATTTCAGTGGGTGGGATGGAGGTGACTATAGCACACAGGCTTATGGCTGAAGATCCATCACTTTTTATGAGGCTGTTGTCATGTGCAAAAAGGGGTAATGCTCCAACCCAGCTTTGTTTCTTCTCGGCTGTAAACATTGGACTGTCGTTTTAATTGCCCCCATATATACGAACGGCCCTTACCTCCCTGCTCCGGACAATAAATCAGTCACACCACAGTCACACAAAGGAACCAGATCTCTGTCTCTCTCTCTCTTGTCTGTCCACCTCGACAAACTCCGGAGTCACACCTAGAAACACAACTTTTGCTTCAGTGGAGCACTCACACTCATAAACCTGCTTCCTGCTAGGGATTTAGTTATATGCTCACTACATAAGTCTTCTCGTGTTCCAAATGGACTGCGAGAACATTTATCTGCACTGTCATCCAACTGCATGCACAGTCACAGAAACAAGTCATATTTTTCTTTAACTAATTACAACAATACTGGGAAAGGAGCCCTCACTCACTCTCTCATCATCTATAGCACTTTATCCTGTATTCAGGGTCGTGGTGGGTCTGGAGCCTCTCAGGAGACTTAGGGCACAAGGCTGG
Organism: Clarias pachynema; assembly: GCA_030014365.1. Lineage (NCBI taxonomy): Eukaryota > Metazoa > Chordata > Actinopteri > Siluriformes > Clariidae > Clarias > Clarias pachynema. The sequence goes on along the minus strand of JAQMYL010000015.1, from coordinate 10,720,658 downwards.
GTACACCCTGCATGGGGTCCACGGCAGGAAAGGAGCACTGAATTAAATTAAAATCACAACTTAGTAAGATTTAATGATAGAAATTGCAACAAAGCAATCCAGATGAAGATTTTAATTCCTAATGAGCAATCAAAGCTGACAGCATCAATGGATAGAAACTTGCCTCCATGCTCTTCTTGGTGACACCAGATAGTGGCATAATGAATCATTGCTCTTTTATACCTCTACACTGTAAATCAAACGGCTCTAAAAACCCAACCTCCAAAATGTCTTGTTTGCCCCAGTATATCATACATTCGTTTGTCTGAATTTTGTCCTTAGGGTATGCAAAGATCTGCACTCTTTTGCATATTGCAACATTGGGGAATGTCAAATCATGACACTGAAAAACACTGAAAAAAAGCAAACTGTTTGAGGTGTACACGGATCAGCCATAGCATTACGAGGGAAAACATTAATCCCAGTGTATAGGTTCCTCTTGTGCCTTCTGGGCATGACTTCACAAGACCTCAGGGGGTGTGCTGTGGTGTGCTGTGGTGTCTGGTACCAAGACGTGGACAGCAGACACTTTAGGGGCTGTGGGTTGCAGGGTAAGACCTCTATTAATTGGATTGTTCATTCTGGGTGTTCTGGTGGCTTTCTATCATGGCCAGAATTGAATTTGTTTGTCCAAGATGGGAAATAAGTTTCCTTTGATTGTGTAAAGCTGCTTTGCAACAATGACCGTTGTTAAAAGCGCCATAAAAATAAAAATCGAAAGGAGCTAAAAGGGTTCAATGTACACACACTCACACACACACACACACATTCACGCACTCCTGCATTTCTGGTTCTTTCATTATACTCACAATGGTAGTATATCACAGTCAGTGTTCATTAGATAAATATATTTCCAAAACCCATTTCAGCAACATAAAGCAAGCCTTCAAACTTAATAAATATAATAAAATACTATAATGTAAATCATATCAATATCTAGGAATAATAAGGACCTGAAAGACAAATTGTCTTTGTAGTAGGAATACAAGAGCCGCATTATTTCAAAATAGAAATGCAATTCATAGTATAAGATTAAATAGCATAAATTTAAATCAATTGCAACTAAACTATTTTCCAGCATAATCTAGGTTTAGTAGACATGCTATATAGTAGATATACTATTCAGAAAACAGAAAAATTATTACTGTGCCTTTAAAATAATGATAAAAATCAAAAGCATCTCCCTGAAAACCTTTATTCACAGCTTGATCGTGTCTGAAATGATTTCCTGCAATATACAATATGTGACACTTACATCTGTTTTCAAAGGGGTTGTAATGATATGCATCATATAATATGAAGGATGTACCCTTTTAATCAAAGATGTTTAAATATTGTTTATGCAATTCATTGCTTTCTTGACTATGACTTAAATGTTGTCTTTTTCACCAGGTTTGCATACAAACCTGTCAAACCTACAGTACCTAGTCCATCTACTGCTGCCATCTTCTGGTCTTTTTTTGTAGTAAATATTTTGCATAGCACCAAAACCTACACTACTTCTACTCATTATCATGTTAGAGTTTTCTCTCCCTATGAATTCTGCGCAAATGTTCCTCTTTAAAACTATCAAAAAGGTCACATCGTAGTGATACGTAGTAAAAAAAAAAAAAAAAGCTGGAAAAGGGTGACTAACAACTGTGCATTGTTCTATATTCACAATTTGGAATTGTAC
>JAQMYL010000015.1:10676579-10688750 GCA_030014365.1 Clarias pachynema | reverse complement strand
TATACAGATATGTTTTTTAGTGACTCGGTTCTTTGAATCTCGTTCATTAATATGAGCGAATCTTTTTTTTTAAATTCATTTAGTTCATTTTGTTCTTTTGATCAGAAATAAAATAAAATGTTAAATTTTCAACAGACCCCCAACACGTCTACATAGACAAATTTTGGCTATGGTTACAGTAATGAAATTATTACAATAAAGCTAAGGACATATTGTGGTAAACAGAATGAGCAGCTCACCTCTCATATCTTCTGGTCCAAATCGTTTGTTCTTTTGAATCTATTGCACTGCATAGCGCCTATGGGAGTCACGTGACAAAAGAATGAATGATTCGGACCAAAGGTAACTACTCATTTCTGTTTCCCGTACATAACCTATGGAGGTTTGAGATGCTTTGCTCATGTGCGCCCCAGTAGAAAATGAATGAATCTGCTCATTCTTTTGAGTCACGTTAAAGACTCGTTCAAAAAGAATGAATCGTTCATGAACAACCCATCACTACGTTGAAACGCCATTTCCTTAGCTCTGTGAAGTGTTTGCCCTGACCGATTAAACCCTGCCAAAGTACACATAATCACCCCACGTCTCAACGCTCCTCTCTAATTCCTGCATTGGGGCTCCCACACTTAACAACATATTGGCGCCATATTGGAGCACCCCCTCATAACCTATGTGCTTTAATATTCCCAGCACAAGAAGGAAACAGGGGACTCGCCAGGCTGAATTCCAACACAAAATCTAATCATAGAGTTTATTTTAAACAATCGCAGTCTAATATGAGAGACAGCTGTTAATATTCAGCAGTCGTTCCTGAAACTGTCTGACATTTTTCATCTAACTGGACAACCGTCAGTCAACATTCGCATGAACTATTCGTCTACTGATTCAAATATTTTTGAAAAGTCAGTATTCTTTAAAGAACATGCCAAGATAATATATGATTAAAAGTCATTCAAAGTAACTGTGATTTATTTTTAGTATTTACAGCACAGAGAAATAATTTTTTGCATATCCCAGTTAGGATGCTGGGGTCAGAGCACAGAGTCAGTCAGGTTACAGCGCCCCCTGGAGCAGATAGGATTAAGGGCTCAACAGCGGCAACGTAGCGGCACTGCGGCGTGGCTCGAACCCTTGACCTTCTGATCAGTAACCCAGAGCCATTTGAACCACCATGTTGATCTAATGTCGCATCTATGTAGCTCTTAAAACCCATTTTTTGTTTTTCTGTGTTTTTCGATAAACATATATATAGGGCTCAGTATAGTGCAGTATAGAGTGACATATCCTTTTTTCATAACATACTGTATATGTGTGTATGTTTTCAGCTTTATTCATATTTCTGTGACTGTAACCAACTACATGATAATGCATACATTTTTCATCAGTTAAAGATTAACACAACATTCTGTTTTTGAGCGGTCATCGTGTTATACGTGCATGTGGTTCTGAGCAAGATGAGCAAAGAGGATATATTATGCCACTTCAAAGACAACGGAAAAAAACACAGCCAAAGGATGAGCGTTGCAATTATGAGCTGGTGTCTCTAGCTACAGAACTTGAGCCATTCAAAACTCTCACTGCCTAGAGGCAGAGAAGATGCACCAGTGTCAGTGATTTTTCCACAGGACTTTATGTGCAATTTGACTTCCATGTACTTTAGTGTGTGCTTGCTGCAATAACTAGTTTCATCTTACAAAGTACTGTAACTAATCTACTAATTCAGCTGTCAAGACAGAATTCTTACAGTAAAGCAATTACAGATTTTTGGCTGCACAGGTGACATGACTGCAAATCTCAAGGGAGCTTTTTATTGCATTTGCCACCTTCACATCAGTGCCGATATACACCTCTTTAACCACACCTGATGTAATTATCTTGTTTTTCAAATGTCCCCTAAAGCCATAAACACTGCTCTTGATCCTCTGACAAAATCAAGCCCATTTATCTGAGATCTTACAATCCAACTTATGCTCACTCTTGGGTCACATAGTCTTTATATACAGTATATTAAAGTGATTACCATTGTATTTATTCCAATTTTACAACTGTGGTCGGACCTTCAGTCAACATTCACATGAGCTTTTTGGGACTACGGCTATTTAAGAATGCCAATTGTTAAATATTGTACATGTTCTATAAATGTACGTAAATGTGCTCAGTCCCTAGTTGCGTGACTGTGTGTGTACATTTTACCCTTCCCGAGTGCATTTGCTCTTCACATCCATCATTCCAGGACAGGCTGCAGATCCACCATGACCACAATGAAGCAGTTATGAATGATGGATGAGCTTCAATGTGTAAATATAAAATAGAACAACTTCCAGGATTTCAACATGATATGTAAAGCATTATGTCTATTAAAGACAGTGTGGTGTATAATACCCTAGTAAAATCTTTTTAGTTAATGCCTAATTGAAACTGGTTCAAATCTGTTATAATCTATGACTGGCATGGATATTTGGAAAGCTGAGTTTTTTTTTTTTTTTACTGAAAGGAGGAGGTATGCATTGCCAAAACAGATGGTGACCTGTTCCGGGTGTAATGTGACAGCAGGACTTTATCTATTTATCTCTGATGAACTGTGCCATTCTCACATTTGATGCCCTGATGGGTTTTGACAGAGCTGGGGATTGGCCTGTCATTAAAATAGAATGCAGCCAAGACCAGAATACAGAGTGACTGTTGTATAAGATTCAAAACGTGGGTTTGCAAATGCATCCAGACAGAATCCAATTCAATTCAATGTTATTTTCATAACTCAAATGAGCAAGCAAGAAAAAACTAGATGACTTCTTGAGAGCAGCCACATTTAGACGGGACACCAGACTGCAGGATTCTATGCATTATAGTAAACAGTTATGTACAGAAATGACTCAAAGCAACAAATTACTTTTGGTGTTTTTACATATACGCCATTTGGCAGACACCATTATCCAGAGCAACGTTCACTTAATCTTATTAAATGAACTTATTATTTATATGAGAGCCTTTCTCAAGGACTCAACAGTGGCAGCTTGGTGGTGCTGGGGTTTGAACCTGGGCCCTTCTGACCAATAATCTAATACCTGAAGAATTGAGCTACCACTGCCTCAACTGCACAACTGTCTAAAAGCAACGTTTCTACATTTTTAAAAAGGATAAGAGACATTGACAATTTTGGTAATTGATGATTGACAGTGCTCCATCCTTTAACAAAATGCAGAAGAACAGGGAGAAGGCAGCATTGGAAAGCCTCTTTAACATTCTAAATGGTTGCAGGTGTGGGAATTTGTGTGATATGTAGTGAAACAGTAGAGAACCATAAATTCATAAATGTTAATGGGATTTTGCGCAAATGAAATGAACAACTAGGCAGAATATCTGGAGTGCTTATTGTCAGCTATAAGTAAAACCTTTCACAGAGGCAACTGATTTTCTCATACAGTAGCTATCCATTACTTTGCAGCGTACTGAACATAATTTCCCATAAGTGTCTTTTCTACCCGCCAGAGAAAATGAGCAATAATATACAGTGCTATCGGAAAGTTTTCAGATCCTTTCAAGTTGTTCACATTTTGTTATGTTTCATACACATCTTAAAATGGATTCCAACAAAATTTGCCATTTCAGAAGGGTCAAACTACTGGCCTGCATCAAGCAAATAAAACAATAAAATTACTGAAATTGGGTTAAGAACTGTCTGATGCAATAGCAACCTGGAAGGATAGCGTTAACACAAAAAAAGATCATGAAAGATCATAACCAGTGATGAATTATAAAATTGGTGGTATTGCTTTGTCAAAATCGACAGCAGAAACCACAGCTATGATTAATAGTGAATGTGAGAGCATTTCCACACGCATTGAAACTAGAGCTCAAAAGAGCTGTGTGGCCACAGGAAAACCACTTGTTAGTGATGCTAATTGGAAAAAAATGGCTTCAATTTGCTAGGGAGCAGCATACAGATTGGACTTTGGAGCATTGGAGAAAGGTCATGTGGGCTAATGAGTCCAGAGTGGGCTGATCACTATTCAATATTCTAAAGTGATAAAGTCTGCGTGAGAAGCAATGTGAATTAATTGATGCACCCATCATGCATAGTGCCCATTGTAAAGACTCAGAGACAGTGTTATGATCTTGGGTTGTTTTCAGCACTGTTATATGCAATAAAACAAGCCATGTACTAAATGACCAGGATATGCAGTCAATGGATTTTTCCTTCCCAGATAGTATGGGTATATTCCAGGACTCAAACTCTGAAGTGCAAAAGGATGAGCATTATCACTTTCTAGGAAATGATATGAATAGAAATCATATCTCTAATTGTGTTGTAGGAATGGGAAATGTTAAAGTACTTCAGGTCTTAACTACAGTACTTAGGTTTGGGTGTTCTTCATATCTTCTATCTTTCATATTTTTCCTATATGGATGTTGCTATCACCTCAAATTAGATTTTTCCTAAAAAACTGTTATTTAAGTAATCTAATTTGAGTTAGTACTTTTACCTTTTTTGGACATATAGTACAATAGCATGCATGTTCTGAATAAGTGGGATTTATTTCCTGTTTTTCTATGATTATATGTTAATACAGTAGGTGTATAATTTAATCATTTATGATCAATTTTGAGAACATTTATTCTTTGTTCAGGGTTAATGCATACATGTTGTTTCTCCTTTATCATGTTTTTCTTGTATTCTAGCAGAGGGCATTATCTATATGCTTTTTTGCATAAATAAATTAGTATAAAAGGCTGCAATGTCCAAGTTTTGTTTCAAAAACATATACAGTACTGTGCAACAGTTTTAGGCACAAGCAAATAACTGCGGTAGAGCAAGGATTTCAATGATTAAACAAAATTATTTTAAAAAAATTTTTTTTCTTTTTTTCATGTATTCAAAACTCAGAAGTTTTTTTTTTTTGGCTGAAAAGTGGTAAATACTCTTAAATAATATTGCAATTTTTTGCTGGAATACTAATGTTTCTAAATTATAGATTTTTATTTATTCCTGATATTTATGCTTTTTTATTTATTCCTGATTCCTTCTGTTTACACACACATACTGTATTTATATATTTGATAAATATATACTGGCATCTAAATCCCTCCTGCTTCTTGTCACGGTACCCAAGACAAATTGCTGGTATGTTGCACATAGTCGACCAATAAAGCTAATTTGGATTCTGATTTTGCTCTCCTAAAGAATGATCACCAGTAGCTGCTTACTTACTTTCAAAGTGCATAAGATTTATTGGCTTTTTAGACCATTTTATGGTAAATGTGAAAATATGTAACTTATTAGTTTTCATTTTGTGCTGTTAAACAGTAAATTGTGGCATATATGTTTCATATAGAAGCAAGAAGCAAGTCATAATGTTAAATATTCCTTCCTGTAAGAGTTGATGTGCAAATCACAACAATTAATCATTGGCATCAACTGCCTATATTTGAGGATGTACATAGTAGCCCATGTCCCCAGAAATGACTTGTCACCCCTGGTTGTACGTGATAAGCAGGCCAATAAGTGCAAATACAAGATAGATGTAGAATCACTATCCACTTTAATAGGAACATCTGTGCACCAGCACAACCATGCAATTATCTAATAGTCAAACACTTGGCAGCAGCACAGAGCGAAAATCATACAGATACAGGGCAAGAGATTCAGTGCACAGTATCAGATATATCAGGCATCAGAATGGGAAAATTAAAATTAGATCTCTGTGACTTGGTATGGTTGTTGGTGCCAGATGGGTTGTTTTGAATACTTCAGAAATTGCTGTTCTCCTGGGAATTTCACACGCAACGTTTTTTTTTATTTTTTATAGTTGACCCAAAATGGAGCGGAAAAAAAAAATCCTGTGAGCAGAGGGCTTGCAGTCTGAAGCTGTGTGTTGATGAGAGTGAACAGAGGAGAATTACAGTACCAAACTGGTTTAAGCTGACAGGAAGTCTGTATTAACTCAAATAAGCACTCTTTACAAGTGTGGTGCAAGAGGGGAAATGCATCTCAGAATGCACAACACATCAAACCTTGAGGTGGACGATTTACAACAACAGAAGACCACATTGAGTTTTGTTTCTGTCTGTCATGACTCTGAGGCTGTCATAGACACAAATTTACTAACCTCGATAATCCTACTGAAGCACATTCAACCATAGATTAAGACCTCCGAGAAGCCCCACAGAATGCCAGAGGAGATCTTTCCTTCCTGTGACCATCAAACTTTATACTGTAACTGATATCCTCTCTCTAGGGAGAAGAACTAAAATAATGATCACAGTCTGGATAAAATAAGCCTCACCTCTGCAGTTTTTATGCCAGGGTTCCTCAATATCATGTACGATATCAATTATGAATTAACAATATTAAGTGCAATATCAATTATCAGTTAACAATATCATGTGCAATATTATTCGACATTGTTGTTGTATGTACAATTCTACGTCCATCAGTATCTGGTTCTGCTATTTTTGTTGGTACTGATTGTTGCATTCTACTACATTTTGGATATTTTACTTTTATTTTACTTTATTTATTATGCCATTTCATTGTTTCTTATATTTTACTACTCTCCTTTCTCTTGCACCAATATCTGGCACAAGAATTTCATCCGTTTTTTTATCTTATATCTAACTAGTGTTTTTTTTTTTTCTAATCCAGTTGTTGTCCAGTTTGTAAAACAGTTTTCTTTTCCAGTTTGGCTGAGCCTGTGGCCATAATCGCCTGAATTCTGTTCTTATGTACATGGTGAGATGCTTTTCTGTTTCCCAGGTTTAAAAGAGGGCTTAATTGAGTTATTATATTCTTCCTAGTAGCTTGAACCAAACTTCCTATGTCATCTCTCATCAACAAGGCTTTTCCAACCTTAGAACTGTTGCTCATTCTATGCTTTTTAAATTTTTTTTATTTTATTGCACAATTTTGTTTGAGCTTTAGAGATAGCTGTGTGGGAAATAGTCACACCAACCATCTATCACCACAACAGTCACAGGGAACACCAATTAGCCTAATCTGCATGTTTTTGGACTGTGGGAGAAAACCCACCAAGCATGGGGAGAACATGCAAACTCTGAACCTGGAACTTGGAGGTGCCACAGTGCTAACCACTAGACCACTGGGCCGCCTCACAGAAATCACTTTTTTTTTTTTTCTCGATGTTTGATGTAAAGCTTTTTTTCCATTTTGCATGCTTCTGTTACATGATGGATTATATAACTGTATGAATGTGCAGGTGTTTCTAATAAAGTGAATATATATACTTGCAGCCAAGACATGTGCATGATTATTCTGTATGGTTTCTAAATAATAGTTAAAATAGTATTCCAGTGCATTATGCCACTACAAATATAATGCGGGACCTAATTTATTTTTCTTTTATTAAGCATTTACAAGTGTTATTTAACTCGGGCGCGCGCAGGGGCTCCGGTGCGTCACGTGCGTTTCCTCCGTGTAGACTGAGAGAAAGACAGAGCAGAAGGCTGTAATCAGATGTGAGAGCGAGAGAGAATAAGCGGCTCCGCGCAGCATCACACCAGCTTCAGTCTGCAAGCGGCTGGATGGTTAACTGGTCCGCTTCTGCGTTTTCCGGGATCCGGTGCATATGTTCTGGTGACATACTGTAGCTGTTTCGACGTTGAGACCACGACAGACCCACAATAGAGCAATGTAAGTCACTTTAAACTACAAAACGACTTCACAGTTTGGGAATGTTTGCGCTGGAGATGCGCGAGGCACAGTTGCGTCGCGCGCGCGCCAACGTGGAGGCTGTTAACCTAAAACGTGACGTCTTCGCGCTAATTTTGCGTTATTACGTATAAATACGACTGAATTAGTGGATTACAATACTGATTTAAAAAAAATTATTAAGTAAGAACATTTAATAGTCTTATTTCACTTTAAATAATATTGTTCAGATGATTGTCATATTTATTATTGCATATGTATTTGTTTGTTTATTTAGCTGTATTTGTATTTATTTACTGTCACTTAGTTTTGCTGAAGCCAGACACATTAGTTGTATATGTTCAGAAATTCTAGTATGTACTTTCAATCATGAAATACTTTTTCTAACTTTAATGTTCAATATTTAAATGTAGGCTTTTTTTTAAAGGCCAAGTTAAAAAAATGTCTTGTCACTATGATCATAAATCAAAGTGAGACCATATATTTTTCATTTAAAGATATTTTTTCATGAAATGCAAATCATGAAACAGTAATTGATTATAATTAATTATATAAAGTAAGTACCAGTCACCCCAAACTACGTCATTGGTGTTACTGTCACACGAAAAGTGTTTTATTTTGAAATATATTTGAACATTTTAAATTGTTCCTGCATCAGCGCTCACTAGATAAACAGCACTGGACAAAAGGTGTGTCAGATGTCTCTCGTAATTTGTTTAGACATGCTTTTAAAAGTCCATCATTAACATTACTCAATTTATAATTATAAGTATAAAAAATTGGACATTAAATCTTATAAATCTTACTGTACATCTAATAATTAGTTGATTTTTGACATAACTGAAAACCATTTGGTCTTACACATGAAAACGAATCCTTAATAATTAGGATTTTTCTCTCAATTGTCATTGGTATTACTGTCATTGGTGTTACCAGGACGAGAAGTAACACCAGTTATTTAATGTCAAATAAATAAATAAATATGCATTAAACTGTACTTTCTATGTATTGATTAAACTTTAAATGTAAGTTATTGCTATTAAAGAAGTTCTAGCTGTAAAAGAAGAAATAAATTTCAGGAGATTTTTATGACCCAAATTTCACCTTTTCTGTAGAATGACCCTTATGAAATTGAATGAGCAGGTCAAAAAGCTTAATGGAAACTATTCAAGCCATATCAACCCATCCAGATTACGGTGTGTGAATTTAAAGCAACACACTCCAGCTTGACAAAGTAAAAGTTAATACAAAATAAATATCTTAGCAATTAATTGAAAGCTTTCCCATAAATAGGCATTGTTTAAGCATTTAAACATTTAAAACATTTGCATACATAGAATCCAAAAATCTATAGGCTCCAGGTCCCCCGCGACCCTGAACACAGGATAAAGCGGTATAGAAGAAGATGAATCCAAAAATCTAGGTTTTTTGTTAATCTTGTTGGAATTTTTCACTGTAAAGACACTCAAACAACATGACAGTTTGCTGGAAAACTTGTCGATGTGAAATAAGTATGTATGTTTGTATAGCTTTTTATATAAAATATAATATAAGTCCAATAAAAATAAACATTTGTGTATATGTGTGTGCCCTGTTATGGATTGGCACTCTGTCCAGGGTGTACCCTGCCTTGTGCTCTACGGTAAGTCTCCTGGGATAGGCTTCAGGCCCCCGCTACTCTGCATACAGGATAAGCAGTATACAGTAGATGAGTGAGTGAGTGAGGGATTCACACAATATTATTTTAATCATGGTCAGTAATGATTGCATTTATTTTCTGTATTTAAATTACAACATGATTTTAATGCTTTCACCCTCCACAAGATTCCCATACAAATACTCTAAGACATGATGTTCTTTTTCAATCCTTGTTCAAGTTCGAGATTGCTGTCTTCATGGGCGGATAAAAACAGTGAAACCCACACTTTTTTGTTGAGATTGGATATTTACATTTAAGCAGTTTAATTAATCCTTAAAACTCAAGCAGCAGAGTTCCATACCAGCAACACAGCAGAAAGGTCAATGATGATGATTACAACACAATATATCTGCTTACTGTATATGGAAGCCCAAGCCGGTGTGTTAACAGGGATGCTTCAGACGTCAAACTGTGCATTGGGGTTTTGGATATGTCAGGTAAAACATCTTATAATAGTTTTAAGCGTTATCATTACTTTTATAACATGTAAATCTTACCACTACCGGAATATGGGAATGATGTGGCAAAAATAACCATTTGATTTATTTATTTTTTGATCATATAAAAAGCTGAAAACCTTTCTGAGCATGTGTCTTCATAAAGACACAAGCTAATGTAGTCATGCTATTTCTTAGCATTTGTGACTCGTTTAAATTTTTTTTGCTCTGTCATGTTTGTATAGTTCATTAAAATGAAAGAAAATTCATTTCATCATCTTGCCTATTTTGTGCTGAAAAAATTGCATCATTCTATACTGCACAATCCTGAGCCTTAAAAAAACAGCAAAAAAAAAGCCTAAAATGCTTTGGGTTTTAAGAGCTGCGATAAGACACATTATAGTTGCAATTTATTCAAGAAGCTGAAAAAATGATTGGGAAAAATACTTCTCTACTGTACCTGTAGTGTCTTGAATTTTTCCAGACTTATTTGAGAATCATATTTGAAATAAACAAGATTAAGACTTTGAGGATGCTGTATAATTTAAACACAGAATGTACATTTTATTCCGTTTATTAGAATAGCTAGATATTATGTTAGAAAATGAACAGCCTTACATGACAGGTCTTCAAGGGCTCACAAAATGCTGATGTAGCCCTAAGGAATTTAAGTCTAATGCGCCTGCTTTAGGTTAGGAGACAGTCTTGAATAAGACTTGCATTGTAGTGAAACATCCTTTTGCCATTCATGCACTTTTATTTTAAGTCACTTCCCAGACTCTGCCTTACATTAACCCTCGTTTTCAGATGTTAGTGTTTGGTCAGCTCTTTGTGAGCCAGTCAGCTCGAAGCCTTGATTGATATTCCACCTTTTCTCAAACACTGTACAAACTGCTATCATCAGCGTTCAGTTGTTAAAAGAGAAATCATACATTCATCAGTCTGCCATTTTTTCAATTACTACCATCTTACTAATAAGAGGAAGGAAAAATGACTGGGTGTGCTTAAGCAGGTGTGAGCTATTCTGTGGGATCAAAGGCTACAGGAAATAACTGCGGCAGTTATCAGCTACAGCCACTGACCATAGGCAATTGTTTAGAAACAGCTGATATTCAAAGTCAATTGTTTCATTTCACTCAAAGCCACAATGCCTATAATGCTTCAGACGCAGGCTATGTATTAAGTGAAATGTCTGCTGTAGGGACATGTTTCAGTGTAGGGAAAACCAGACTTCTAATTTTAAAGTTGTTTTATACTAGCAGTATCTACACCTAGAACAGTAGACAACTTGTTGAAATCTTTAAAGAACATTTTCAGAGGGACCTTTTTTGTGCAATTTTTTATTGCTATCAGGACGTCTCAGATTGGAGAAACTCTGTTACTGCTTTAAAGCTGCATTTCCTTTGTTATGGTACACAAAAGACAGACACCTGAATTTTACATGATTTTCATTTGAGCAGCACTGGGAAATTAAGGTTACTGTGTTTGAAGCTCAGACTCTTGATGCTCTACAGTAAAAAAAATAAAATTGAACAATATATAAATAAACAACATTTTTCTTAACCTATAATTGAACACATTAATAATGAATAACCAACTAATAATTTATTAACATTAATAAGAACAAGACACATTTTGTGCGTCAGAACATTTTAGTGCCACAATCCCAAACTGGGACTTTTGATGACAGAACACTCATCAGTGATGAGAATTTTAGCTGCAGTAAAATCTTTGAGTTGTGGAAACGTTTTGAAAAGAAGGCTGTACGTCCGTGAATGACAATCCCAGGTGAGGTGGCTCGGACCCCAATGCAGTCGTTCCTGTGAACATTCAGTGAGTGGAATGCCTGATCCCTGAAAATTGCCCGGATAACCTGTTGCAAACTTGCAGAAGAAACGCATCTCTGTGGGAACTGAACAAACATTTATTCATGAGCACCACTTGCACGTTACAGGAACTCAACTGGGTATTATTGCTACATCCCCTACACAGTCTTGACCTCGCTCCAAGTCATTTTCACATGTTTTGGCCATTAATGGAGTTCCTGGGAGGCCAGACGTTTTGGGAAAACTTTCTACCATGATATCCAAGCACTAGTGAAACACTGGGACAAGTGCATTAGTGTAGTAGGGGCTTATATAGAGACATAAAGGTAATTTTTACTTTCTGTACAATCAAAAGTCCCAGTTTGACCTAAAACAATCCTCCAAAAATGTCCAATATTTCACATGCCTACAAGTTCAGCCTTTTGTGATATACAAGTTAATAGCTACATGAGCTACAACAAAACAAACTAGGGCTGCAACAACTAATCGATAAAATCGATAATTATCGATAATGAAATTCGTTGTCAACGAATGCCGTTATCG
>JAQMYL010000015.1:10657869-10676479 GCA_030014365.1 Clarias pachynema | reverse complement strand
ATTTTATTATACAAAATTACTTTATTTTAGCTGTTTATATCTTAACAACTGAATATGTCAGTGTATTTTTTATATACACACACACACACACACACATATATATATATATATATATATATATATATATATATATATATAAAAACACTGTCAACTTGCCATCTGCAATTATTGTTAAAAAAAAACAAATGTTGGTATTGTTTTATATATAATTATAAGCAAAACATCAAATTAAAGAAGCGTTCAGCTTTTATCCGTTTAATCGATTAATCGAAAAAATTATCGCCCAACTAATCGATTATCAAAATAATCGTTAGTTGCAGCCCTAAAACAAACATTATTGATTAATCGGTAAATTTTTAAACAACAATTAATCAATTAATGATTAATCATTTATAATTAATACTCATACAAAATAACACTACAGTATTTAATTTTATTTCTTATGGCACAGCCTGCTTATGCACACCTCTGCTAATGTTAGTTAAATGAGATAGCTAAATACTGATAAGGGTGCTTGACAAATTATAACCTTTTTTTGAAAAATAAGTGGATATAACTTGACTAGTTGCCCTAACTGCGTATAATGGATACAAAAATGGTAGTTACATTTTATACACACAATATACTGTAGGATGCTTTCATCAGGATAACAAAGAGGAACAATTTGACAACATGTAAACAGAATAAAAACGTTGAGTAAGCGTGCTCATAACAGATACAAAGATATGTGTATTAACGTTTTATTAGCCATGTCCCTTTAAGTATTTGTATGTATCTAACACAAAAACAGTTAAACAAAAAATATGTTATATAAACATTTTACATAAATTTTTTGTAAAAAACTAATTTTGTGTTATTGGCAAACATTTTGTGCCAATATGAATAACAGATGCAAAAACTCACAGGGCTATTTCATATGTATGGCATATTTCAGTTGTGCTGTCACTGTAATGTTGTTGTCTACTAGATTGCTGGCCTTACACCTCCAGGGACTGGGTTTGATTCCCAACTCTGGTCTTTGTGCATGTTCTCCCTGTGCTTGGTGGGTTTCCTCCGGTTTCTTCTCACATTCCAAAGACATGCAGTCTAATTGGCATTACCAGTTTGCCAGGTAGTATGTGTGCCTTGCGATGGATTGGCACCCCGTCCAGGGTGTACCCTGCCGCATGTCCTAAGTCTCCAGGGATAGGCTGCTGGTCACCTGCGACCCTGTGTACAGGATAAGCGGTGTAGACGATGAGTAAGTAAGTGAGTAATATGCTTTCTTAAAATCTGTGGTTTTAAATTCCAATGAATTTTAAAAGCCTGGAAAATGCAGTATGGATCCATCAAGTCTCTTGATGTCACACATGATGCAATGAAACCAAAAAATAAATGAATGTCATTGATTAAATGATAAACAAGGCTGGCTGCTTTAGATATCGTGAAACGATAGATTCGACAGATGGACGGAAAACCTTAGGAAAAATAAACTTTTTTTGACAAGAGCAGACTGAATGTGTTTTCTCTCTCCAGGCAGAATTTAAATTCTTTGCTACAGTAGATTCAGGTCAGTGACTTGCCCTCCAGGGAGCTAAAAGGTCTGTTTGTAGTATGATGGTTTGCTGGTTTGATTGACAGTGACTGCACCGCCTCCACAGTACCACCCTAGCTTTAGGGATTTGTCAGACCCTAAGACTGCATTTTATAAAACATGCTTTGGGTCTATCATGGGGGGAAAAAATTAGGGCTGCCCTGCAACTTGAGGTCCATTATAATAAATATTTTATGGCAGTTGAGGTTTGTGGTAATTTGGAAAATGCTAATCAAGTTGACAGTTTGTCAATGTTGCATAATCCTCTCTACACTAAAGCATAATGCAACGAATATGTAGGATGTGCTTTACATACACTCACTTGCCACTTTCATTACCTATTCATGCAATTAACTAATCAGCCAATCATGTGGCAGCAGTTGTTTAAGTTGGCAGAAAGGCTACGGCAACGCAAACAACTGGTCTTTACAACTGTGTTGAAAAGAAATCGAACTCACAATGCACAAAACAGCAAACCAGATCAGATGGACTGCAGCAGCAGAAGATCACATCAGGTTCCTTTCCTGATAGCCTAGAGCAGGAATCTAAGGCTACAGTGGACACAGGCTCTCTGATACTGGACGCAGATTGGAAACACTTGATCTTTCAATATTCAGCTGTCATTTCTTGATGAATCTGCTGCCACTGTAGTTTCAGTTTCTTGTTTCATACTGTAGGTGTTCCTAACGAAGTAACTAGTGAGTTCTTTGGAGATAGTACTCCATTGGTCCACTATGCAGTACCGTGCAAAAGTCTTGATCCATCCCTAATTTCTTTATATTAAATTCAGTTGAATTAACGAGATCAAATGTTTTACTGCTACAGGATGCAAAATGTCTAAAGATATATTTAAAAAATGTATTGTTTATGTAACAACCTCAGCAGCAAACTCATCTGCCCTCTTGTTTGCATTCAGCATCACCAGTATGCTAATCACCGGCCTGATCAACTGTCATCATCTTCACCTGTTTCTCACTGGTTCATGCCTTAAGTTAGATGTTTTTAAAAAAAAAATTATTATTCTTGAATAATATATTAGTCTCTGTGTGGCTTAACATTAGTCACTGTGAAGACTGTACGTCCGAGAATGATGATCCCGGCTGAGGTGGCTCCGAGCCCACTGCAGTCATTCCTGTGATCATTTAGCGTGTGAAAGCCCTTTCCCTGGAGAATTGCTGAATAACTTGCAGGAGAGACAGATCTGTCTGTGTAAACTGTACATACACTAATTAATGCTTGAACGTTATAGGAACTTGGCTAAGAGTTATTGCTAATTATTGAAGGCTAAAATGAGGGGTGGTTCAAGACTTTTCACAGCACTGTACATGATAAATTTTTTTCTCAGAAATGTCACAGTTCAATTTTATGTTCCCTTGAGTCAGCCAAGACAAAAAAAACAATCTTACAAAGAAATGTACAATGGGTTAATATAACAAAACCCCATTTACTGTACGTGTAAAAAGGGTGTCTTAACATCTAAGCCTGTATGTATTTGTGTGTTGGCATGGTGTTTGTTCTTGGATATGTTTAAGTGCCTTGATCCTGAGGCGTCTTTCATTTCTCTCCTCCTGTGCCCAAATGTATTGTGGTCAAATTGAATCAGTGGGGAGACTTGTTCTGTTCTCAGAGGTTGCAGCCTCTAGACACCAACATCGACCGCACTGACTCTACAGGAAGTTTTTCCAATATGGATTAAAGCTACATTTTGGCACTAAGCTGCATCGAACCGAGGTGTGTGTGTATGTGATTAAGCAAGATTGTGTTATAGTGCTAATGCGTCGTGTTATAGTGATAATGCATTATGGATTAGGGATTTAGCAACGGATTGTTTTCCATCTGTCTCTCAAGCTGTGAAAGCTGATTCAAATATTCCATTAAAAGAGGTTGTTAAGTAAATGTTTTAGAGATGTGGGTTATTGATTCCATATACAGTACTGAATATTGGAAGGACTCATTTGCCTTAAAATGCTCTATGAAAGTTGAATGGAATTAACCATGTTATTTTTCAATATGTAATGTTGAATAATAATGCAAAAGTATTCATTATTATTCAACATTACATATTGAACTAGGCAGAAATCGAAATGAGATGTCCATATCACTCATAGAGGAAATTATGCACGTTTGTTTTTTTGGCTCATCCATACCACAGAATTTGGTAATATGAGCCTTTGTCTCAGAATATGAAGGCTTTCCAGTTTTTGATATGAATATCAGTACTTACAGTCACATCAATTATTTATACCTTTCAAAAATGGCCAAGAAATTCTAATCTAGGCAAAATGTAATTAGAAATAAATTTGGAACCTATTTCTGTGGTCATGACCAGTGATAGAAAATCAGAGGGAGTGAGGTGCAATGCAGGATATGAAAAGTCCTTAGACATAAGTGTTGACCCTTTTTCAGCGTTGTACAGTAGGTAAGTATCAATGTTTTATATTTGGTGGGGGCAGCTACAGGAAGCCTATGCAGAGCGCAAAAGGAAAGGGGTTGCACGTTGTCATGCAGCTGCATTCTGGATCAGTTGCAAAGGTCGAATGCACATACACTAGATGCAGACCTTGTGCAAAAGGATAGCTGATTGTCCATAGTTACCCCAAGGTTGCATAAAGGCACTGAAGGTGAGATGACTGAGATGTCCAGGGAGATGATAAAATCATGCAGTGGCGATGAATCACCTGGGATGCGCAAAGGTTAATTTTAGCTGGGATTAATTTTAAGCTCATGAGCCATCCAACATGATATGTCTGCCAAACATGCAGAGGTCTGAGTGGAAACATGAATGTCTAAGGGAGGAAAGGAGAGGTTGAGTTGAGTGTCATCCACATAGCCGTGGTGTGAAAACCCTGACCTCACTAAAGCTACGTTTACACTGTCAGGTAAATGTGACCCAATTCCGATTTTTTTGCTCATATTTGACACATATCGGATATGTTTTATGTCCGTGTAAACAGGAAAAAAACGCATGCATTCCGATATTTCGAGATCGGTTTCAGGCCTCCTTCATATGTGGAAATAAATCAGATATATCAGATAACTGCGACGTCTTCACGGTTTAATGACGTAATGTTATTCTCTGGTGGAAGCGCATGTGGAATTATAAAACCATAAACCATTTCGTTTTAAAACCATGGTGACCTTTCGCAAACTAGCGTTAAGCATATTTCACCTTCGTCTATCTTGGCTAGTTTGTAGCGCAAGAACCTCCCTTTAAGTATGCGCGATGTTTCAGATGGTATGGCAAGTGTAAACATGTGTATCGGATATGAGTCATAGTTGAAAGAACGTGTAAACAGACGGTCAAGATATAGGCATCAAATCAGAATTGGGCATCGAGACCTGCAGTGTAAACGAGGCTTAAGAGAGTAAGTATAGAGGTAGAGTTTGTTTGTTAGGTAGCTTAAAGATTGGACTATGGAGCAATGAAAAAGTTCATGTGGTCTAAATACCCTATCCCAGAGAGATTGTGTCAAGATAAGAAGGGAAGTGCATGAAACAATGTACCCAACATGTATAGTGTTCACTGTACAAGCCTCTGGAGACTGTGTTATGATCTGGGTTACTTCAGTTGGTCAGATCTAGGCTCAAACTGAAGTCAACTGACTACCTGAATGTACTGAATGACCAGGTTATCCCATCAATTAATTTTTTTCCTGATGACACATGCATATTATAGGACTCAAATTGTGAAAGAGTGGTTCTGTTAGGAATTCTGAGTAATCACTTTCCCACATGAATTTTCCACCACACCCACTGAAAGTGTTTGAAATGTGTGTCTAGAGAAGACTTTTCGACTCTCCTATCAATATAAGAAATTGGTCAAAATTAATTTAGCTTTGGACAGAAATAAATATTGTGACACTGCATAAGGATGTTGATACAATGCTGCTTAAATGTGGGCCATAATCACAGCTAGAGGTGAACCAACAAAACACTGTGTAAAAATGAGTTTAATTGTTTTCAGGAAGGTTTGAGTACCGGTTAGTCTAGTCATACTGGAGATGTAGAGGAGGAGAGCTGGACCATGCCTGTGATATCAAGTCATATTTCTATAGCTTGTGAAGAACAAGAGCAATACACTCTTGGGAAATGGTCCATTTCTTTTTGGAGACCATCACCAAGGATCACAAAAATAGATCAGTATTTGGTTTAGTTGAGAAGGAAACATAATTTTACAAAAGCAGCAGTAAAGACAGTCGTAAATATTGTCGCCTTGTTTCAACCCTTTAATCAGAAAATGTCTGTTTAAATGTATATGGCATTTCTCCAAGTTTTTAAAAGCAGTGCTGCTTTTATTAACCTTAAGTAAATGAATCGTAAATCTTCTTTGTGTTTTAAATCACTCTTGAAACTAAGTGACCTTAGTTTCTGCATGCCAGATAAAGTCACACACTCCACATTACACACAGTCTTGTTTAAAGATAAAGACAGCACTTTCCAGAGTCACCTTTTGTTTTGGTATCAAACTAGCGAAGGTTATCTAAATGCGCAGGTTAGCAAACAAAACAGGAGCTTTTCTGACCTTCATGTTCAGCACAAGCTTGCAAATAGAGAAAAATGGTGTGACACTACAGCCTGTCTCACACACAAATCATACTCTGTAAAAGTAATAAAGTGTAGAATTTTGCTGCTATCACTTTTAATGACAGTTTTGGGTTTAGCAATAACGTCAGCTCATCCAAGTCTCGTGTCTGCCAGACATGCTGAGATCTGAGTGGAAACATGCACGTCTGAGGGAGGGAAGGAGAGGTTGAGTTGAAAGAGTTGGAGGAGGTTTAGGTAACACTTTTTTTAATAGCTTGGAATAATATTCATTATCAAAGATTAATTATGGACAATTGACAATGTTTCTTACTGTAAATACCAGTTCATGGAATAGTTAATCTATGTATATGTCATTAACTAATTGTTTAATTGTTGTGATCAAATCATTATTCAGAATTTAAGCATTAACATTTTAAAAAGTATTTTTTTTAAAAATAGTTTTTCATTCAGTTGTGAATGTGAGCATACATAATTATTGACTCATTAATAAATATAGGCAATTTATTATTATATATAAAACTTATTCAGACTGTGAATAATAAAGTTTGTGTATACCTGTGTATTTTATGTATACTTATAAAACATTATTATAGTATTGATTTTTTTTTTCATTTGCTGTAAATAGGACTGGGTTTCATTAAAAAGGTTTCAATATCGGCACATATACCAGGACATCAATACTAATTCCTGGTTGGTTGTTTAATTACATAAAAAATACAAACCTACTGTATTTAAGACAGGGTATTTATTTTTTCTCTTTTTTTTGGTTTTAACATAAAAATAAACCCATTTTACACAACTCAAGGTTGTGTGTTAACACTGTTATGCAAGTTCAGTTTTAAATCCCTGGCAGTATACTGTACTTAGTACATCAATGTTGGTGTAAATTTTGTAAACCGCTGTGTACATGTTGGCCAAGTTGGCCATGTTTGTTTGCTAAACATTACCTGCTAAAATTGCAGTCGCAGCACCATCCTCATTAATATCAGATGAGAGGAATCCAGTGGACGTTTTGAAGGAAGTTTTATAATGTTAGGCAGACTTGAATGATGAGAGGAAGATATGAAATGAGATAACAAGAGTTTATTGTCAGCTTTGGCAGACAGTGAATCTGTATGTCTGACTGTTATCTATAAGCTGTCACAGATAACTGGCCCATATACGACACACACGAGACCTGATGAGGAAAGAAAAGGAAAGTGTACAGTATGATGAGGGCTGTGAGATAACAGTATTTGTATGAAGCACATATTCAAACATTAAAAGCTAATATCTTTTATTCTTTCTGGTTGGAATAAGGTACAAATACCTGCTGTGGACCCTCTCACCGTCTTAGAATAAACAGAATTGAATTAAACACAATGGACTTGAACTACAATGGCCTAAATTAGGGAAAGGTATAGCCGACTTGACTAAAGAATATAAGCAGTACATAATATTTTGGTTTCACTCATTTCCTTTTTGTTGTTCAATTGCATTTACTATATAGTAAGAGTAAACTTAGCTTGTACATTGTGGTCTATTCTAAACCGATGAACATTACAGTATGTACATTGCTACAAAGAAAAGGAAAAAGGAAAAGTTAAGTAAAAACAGCTTTGTATGATAATATTACAGTGTAATTAAATTGAATTTAACATTCATGTTTTATTGCCACCTCAGGTACAGTAGCAGCCCTTACAGTAGCTTGTGCATTTACAGTATGTATATTTGTTCAGTGGCATCATCGGGAGGTTTCTGTTGCTCAGTTCACTCAATCACTTATTGTCTTTACCTAGGAGACTGGGACGGGGTGCCAATCCATCGCAGGGCACACACAGGAACCCTTAGCATTCAGGAATCTTCATCATTCAGATATGTAGTCATGAAAACTACAGAATAAATCTCAGCCTTTCCAAATACCTTCCTTTTTTGTGACTGAGTTAATTTTTAAACCTGAGCTAACATTTTAGAGCTCATTTACAAATTAAGGAATATACTGTATTGTAAAACACGTAGATTATAATTATGAACAACTACAGTACATAAGCTGTTAACGATGTACCAATAACGGTATTGCCAAAGTTTTAAACAATCTTTAGAGCCTCATTAAATTCATTAGAGACCAATTTTTAAGAAAATCTACCATGCTGCTGAGAGCTGCTGTTAATTGGCTGTGGTAGGTCTAGTGGGACCTGACTTGTCAGGAAGTCCTGAAACCTCTCTGACTCCTATTACTTGCCCATCTGACACAGCAGCTTTCATGGTTATGGTGTCTGTTAGTTTTCTGGTGTTTGTTTTTGTTTAAATCACTGCAAAACTTCATGAATAATTCTTTGCAAGCTAAACCATTTAAGGTAAAAGCTGGTGCAAGATGATCCATCTGTTGTCTGTCAGAGTGCTCTGTAGAGAACAGAATGAATTTAAACACATTTTTGTTGCGCTGCCAATAGTAAGTGTGAGTATTGATAGCACTTGTCCAGCACTTTAGATAAGTGGAACAGCTTGAAAGGTCTCTTTGCTTTACAATTTCATTTAAATTGTTTATGGACATTTTTGTTTTTTGCGTTGAAAAGGATAAGCCCTGAAAAATTAATACTGGAAAGTATTTATTATTAATAAACATTCAAAGCAATATAAAAATAGAAATACAATTCTGCTGAACAGAAAACATGTCCACATTATTATAAGTAGTACTGCTGATTAAATGATTAAATTCATACTTATTTGTTTAATATTAAATGAACTATATGAAATTGAATCAGATTTGTCCGAATATACTGCATAATTTCCACTGAAAAAAAAAATATTAAATGTTTATAAATTTGTCTGGCATTGGAGATAATCTTATTTTCTCTTTTCAGGACTATAATGTAAGGCCCTCAAATGCATTCGTGTGCACTATGAAAGACACAGGAAAAATACTTTTCTTACACAGAAGAACGTATGAAGGTCATTAATCAATCATAGCATTCCAACAATTCATTGCTGATTAAACATTGCCGAAGTGCAACTGAGTGCAACATTTTCTATTGCAAGCATATTGGCGTTGGGAATAACTCGATATCCAACATATCGATATTTATTTGTTTAAATCCAAACATAAACATTTTAGTAAAATCTACTACATCATTGAAATATTTGTACTGTATTGTTCTGTAAAACATAGATCTCTTTAGAATAAGGATGTCCTTGTTTGTCCATGTCTGCCAACGTTGCTTATTCATTACAATGTGTGGGTGGACATAAGGATATACAGTATTTACGTGAACTACATTTTCCAGTGTTCTCTTTTCTTGCCATGAAAGTTCTCGGTAAATATACAAGGTTTTTGTTAAAATTGATTTCCTGAATTAGAGCTTGCCCAAAGCTGTTCTCCATGTGACGATGTGTCCTCTTATACACTTTTCACTGGGTCTGATAAATAGGTCTTTTTCCTTTGTGATTAGAGGGTTAAACATGCCTATTATAAGACTCTTAACTTGTATGGTTAAGGTGATGATTTAGTGATTAGACATGTGACGTAACCGTCGAGACAGCCAGAAAATAACAGATGAAGAGCATTGTGATGGTCTCCCATTGCGTGGTTTGTCTTCAATGCTGGTTTCCCCTTCTTTATACTATAATTGTACATCGCTGTATCATCTCTGTCAGTGGTATCTAAATATTCTGCACCATCAACTGTGATGAATGGGATTTCCAAAGAAGATTCGACAGATTGGTTCAGTAATTGTGCAAATGCATCGTTTCCGATGTAGACTGTGTTGAGTAGTACATTTGTTTAAAGGACGAGTTACTCTACCAGCATGTGCAGTTTGAATGTCCTCTGTCAGTTAATTAAAAAGTTATTCCCACTTGCATTATTTCCAGCCCTCCTATTATATACTGATAATATTAAGTATATTGTAATCCTTTATAATGTTAATATAAATGGGTGAACAATTAAAAATAATGGATGAACAGAATAGCTTGAAAAGAATAACTAGCAAAAAAAAAATCATGCATTCATTTTCAGTTATGTCTTTATCCTGGTGTGTGTCACTGTGGAGCTTATTAAACAGTGTGAAGACACACTAAAGACATGCCAGTACATTATAAGGCACCATTTTGTGCATGTTTTTTGTGCACAAAAAAACAATAAAATTGTGAGCACAAATTCTTTCTTGTTTTTATCAGACTAAGAACGTTAATTCAATGGTGCAAAGGTGTTAAAGAAGGCTGTACGTCTGTAAATGACGATCCCAGCCGAGGTGGCTTGGAGCCTACTGCAGTCATTCCAGTAAACATTCAACAAATAAAATGCTCTCAGAGGGAAAAAAATAATAACTTTGTGGATTGATCATCAATGGGATTCTGTCCAGTACACCGCTTTCACATTACAGGAACTTAGCTGGGAGTTATTGCCACATTTCCTGTACAGTCCTGATCTCATTCCATTTCCACATGCTTGGGCCTTCCTGGGAGTTCCTGGGAGACCAGTGTTTCAGATATGAAGCAGGCAGTTTGATCATTGGGAAAACTTTCTACCTTAATGGTATTCAAGCACTAGTGAAACACTGGGATAAGTGCATTAATGTAGCGGGGGATTATGTAGAGACATAAAGGTAGTTTTTACTCTTATAAGTCCATAAGTGTTCAGTCCCGAGTTGAATTACTGTAAACGCCTACAGTAATCATGTTAACGCTTGTACAGTATGTTGAGGACTGCTCTATGTTTTGTGGTGAGACTCATTACTCAATCATTTACTGTACATTATGACGTGCCCAAAAGCTCCAAATCACAATGACTTCTTTAAATATATAGGTTATATATACTGTAGGTTACACATCCACACCTACACACATTTTTTTTAAAACAGTAAGTTACAATGACCATTGCAATCAAGACACAGAGCATGGAATTCTGTTTAGGTGTATAAATTCTACATATTTTTTAAAATTCAAATATTTTTGCTCATAGGTAGATTTTGAGTTACCTTTGGGTACTTCATTTAAACACAAGATTTAGATTATTCAGTCAGGACATATTAGGGAGTAAATTAGCAAAAAATACCCAAACAAATGCAACGAAATGTAGTCGCCACAGTCTGCTAAAGTTAGGAAAAATTGATTGTCACAAAGTTGATTAGGATGTTTGTATACTATAACATTATTATCTTAAAAGGGATATTTGAAATGAACATATGGGTGTCATGGTCAGTTGTCCAAAAACTGGACATGTAGTGTGTTGTAAGAATACTCTATACACTAATCATCTGTTAACATTAAAGCCCATAACATTAAGCCAAATTTTGTGTAGGTTCCCTTTGTTGTACCTGTTGGTGCAGCTCTGCCCCCTTGAGGCATGACTCTATAGGACCTCTGGGGTGTACTTTGGTGACTGGGACCATAGCAGTGCATCCTTTGCATGCTGTAGGTTGCAGGATGGTTCCTTCATCGATTGGACTTGTTTGCTCTGTGTATTCCATGGGTGCTTGGTCAGATTGAGATCTGGGGAATTTAGAGGTCTGGTCAACAGCCTTGAACTCTTTGCTTGCTAAGATCCATACAAGCTGGGTGTAATGTACTGGCTGTTCTAATACCTTTCCATCGTGGCCAATTCTTTCAGCAATTTGTGCTACATTTGCTTTTCTGTGGTATCGAACTGGGCAGGCTAGCGATAAACGAGCCCTCCGTGCCCAAGATCTGTCACCAGTTTACTGATATATAATTGATGATAAATGTTTGTCAATTCGTCTGGCGTTGGCATTAGTGTCGTGACTGATTGGTGTATGTGCGTCATGAATCGTAACTAATTTATCAAGTGTTGTACTGTAGATGGTCCTTCTATTAATATCTGATTATTATAATATCTGCAATCTCTTCTGTGCAATAAATATTATTTTGCATCTGAAGCACATGACACTGAATGAGCCTGCATTAGACTCTCAATTACACTGAAATATGATAAAACATTTTTTTGACAGGATAAAATACATTCACTAAAAAAACTTGATATCCAATAAACTCTTAAGCTGATCCCATATTAAGGCATTCATCAAATACATTTGTAATCATAGCCCCTTAATCATTTATGAGGTCTGCCATTCTGAAATAACTTGCAGGATATTGCCTCCAAATCCACTTATTATATCGACCACATAAATGTGACCTGTCTAATTCTGTTAAGGTTTATTTGGAGTTAATATCTTGTGAATTTATTAGGGTGAAACATTCTTTATGCCCGCAGTCTGCTTTCTAACCCTGTCCATAATGCAATTTGTTGGCTGGTATTTGTATTAAATTGTGTCTATTTTATTGATTAATTTTTATTGCTCTACAGCTTACATTGTGATATTTTTCTACATTTAGAAAGTAGCACATTCCTATGTTGCTAGTTTAATTCTGCTTAACAATGCGAACAATTTTGCTTAGCTCTAGCACAATAGCGCATTTGGTTCCTTTGTCACAATGCCCTGTATAGTGCTGTGTTCTGTGTAGTTATTTCCTTATTTATTGTATGTGTATGTCTTACTCTGTTTCACATTAGCACTCTATGTCATGCTCCTGAATTGCTGTACTGTATGTTGCGTGTCTTTTTTCCATTGTATGCAACGTTGTGGATGAGATGCCAATAGAATTCTATTTGATTTGACTTGACTTGATGTACACCAGTAATCATAGCGACTGGTTGCTCTCTACAGTAGGAAAATCTTTTTTCTAAAGATTGTCTTTGATAAAATGCATTATGGCTTATTTACAGGAAAGTGACTTTTATTAAATGTTTTCTTTTATGATAATGCATTCTTGTGTTTTCGGTTTGTGGTGAGTAGTAGAATATACCCATAATTATATTAAGCATAAGGAGAGATCCCTCAGGCATGTAGAGGCAATTCTGCAGTGAGAAACAGGCAATATATATTTAATAATTTTAAACATTAATGAACACTCTCTCTCACTTATTCTCTATACTGATTCTCTAGTTCAGGGTTGAGGGAGGTCTGGAGTCTATGCCAGGTGACTAGGGGCATAAGGCAGGATATACCCTGGATGGGGTGCCAGTCCCCATGGGGCGTCAGTACATGGCACAATTGTGCACACAGGTAATTTAAAAATACCTTTTAGCTTAATTTGTATGTCTTTGGACTGTGGGATTAAACAGGAGTACCCAAAGGAAACACACCAAGCACAAGGGGAACTTACAAACTCCATGCATACAGGACAGAGGGGAGAATGAAACCCTTCACGCTGGATGTGCAAAAAATAAAGAAATAAAAAGTATTTTTACCATATCTCAATCAGTATTGATAATAAACTGTAGAAATGTTCTTGAACCATCATGATCCATAAACCAAATACTGCCTGTGTAAGGTAATCGAGGGAACATACTGTAAACTGAGTCTAGAACGCAGTGCACTGCAGAGTGTGGTAAAAGGAGATAAATAGGTAGCATATTAAAAGAAAGAAATATGAATAAATTATCAAGATGGCTTATCTATCTTACAGATATTCAGTAGAAACAGTGTAATATGAGAACTAACCAAACGTTACTAGTGCAAAAATGAGAACAAAAAAACTACAAGAATATATAAGAAGAATATAACATAAAAATAAATTACCATTAAAAATAAGGCATATACAGTATGTCATAAATACAGTGGAACCTTGGATTACGAGCATAATTCGTTCCGGATGTGGGCTCATATTTCAAAACACCAAAAAATAAATACATAAAAATAATTGACACAAAATATAAAGAAAAAATAAAACAAATTACATTTAAAAAAAAGTAAAAATAAATGTTTCCGTTTGTGCGCGCAGGAGCTGTGTGTGTGTGTGTGAAGCTAAAGTAAGGAGCCCCTCTCCTCTCCCACTTCTCGTCTTACACAGTTACCCTTCCTCCATTTTTTTCACACACATGCGCGCACACAACGGAAACACTGTTTTATCGGAAAAATAAACAAGAAATCTCTCTAATGACACTCGATTGAGCGACACACTAATGGAATCACTGCTGTAAAGTAAAAATAAAACAAATTAACCTGCACTTTACCTTTGAAAAGAATGGAGGGGTAGGAGTAGGAGTAGGAGGGGTCTGTGTGTATGTGTGTGTGTGTGTGGCACGGTGTCCAATGATGCGTGTGCACACAGACACAAAGAGCAGGCTGATACAGAGAAAAAAATGGATCTTTAACCTCTCTAATGAGACTTGCTTTTGCTTTACACGCACACTGTACACACACAAAATACAGACACAAAATAAAATATGTTTTACGCACACACACGTGGTCACAGAAGCACAAGCACGGATGTTGATTATACCAGTAAGAGACACGCAGTAAAACCCAGCAGGGGAGACGATTACCCACAATTCCGTAGCACAAGAGAGAAAAAAACCGTTGGCTCAGTTGTGATAACGTGACGCTCGACGTCAAATGTGTGTCACATGATACTCAGTACTCGTAAACCAAGACTTGTTCGTTTTCAAAGTCAAAATTTATTAAATCTTTGCTCGTCTTGCAGAACACTCGCAAAACTGTGTTACTCGCAATCCGAGGTAATGTAATAATATAAACTGTATTTAGCGTTTATTATCCCTGTAATAATAATAAACGCTAATAATAAATGCATAAATTGATAATACTAATACTATTGAGTGAAATGTATTACAACCTTGATGTGAAATTGGATGTGTGACAAACCGTATGTAATACATACATACATACATACATACATACATACATACATACATACATACATACATAAATTACATACATGTCAGAAGGGGCGGTGAGATGGATCTGAAGATGGGTCTGAAGCCGTGGGATACGTCAGAGTTGTGATTAGCAGGAATCTCTAAGCAGTGGCGTGGTCAAAAGAGCGGAAGTGTGAGTTCAAAAGCCGTGTGATCCGATAGCGAGGTCATCGAGCCAAAACGTGAAGCAGAGCCGTAGTCGAGGAAACGAAAGCGAGAGTCGTTAAACCAGAAGCGACAAATCCAAATCGCGAGATGAGAAGATTTCAACAGATGAGCAAAGCAAGCTGTCTACATGCTCTCACCATAGACACCACTGATCCGTGCAACTTACTTCCAGGATATATATTTTTTCAATATCTCTGTACACACATAATGAGCTTATTTTTAATGACAGGTTGATTAATGATAGGACCATGGTTATCAATTTTCTTCAATTGTTTGTGATTTAGACATTACACAGCTGTTTGTTGGTTGAGTGGGGAACTCAAAAAAACACCAACCAACCAACCAACCAAAAAAAAAAAAAAAAAAAGAACAACAAAAACACATTGGACCACATGCACCATAAAATTGGTTCAAGGGCTCCTGCAGATTTGTCACATAATTTGCATAGACTTAAGAAAATGACATTTCAAATGTCGCTTTGCCACAGTATTGCTTTTTCAAGCTGTCACTTTCCTCTTGCTGCTGTTGCTGGAATTGAATTTTCTTGTCACGCATGTTCATAGACAAGAAATGGTTGTCTGCGGCTTTGTCACTTGCTAGTATGGGGTAAGACATGCATCCTTTATGGAGCCAGACTATTACTACCATCCACAACGTTTGCTGGTTTCTTCCTTGTTCAGACATGTCTAATGCGACAGCGCCTCTTTCTCCAAAGTAAAGCCCAGTTCTTGTTGCATTTGAAGAAAATGTGTATATGTGTGTATTTTGAGTATAAATTAGCATACAGAAGAAAGGAGCAACTTGTCAAAAGTTAACACCTGGACACAGTGCATTATTTTTAAATTTACATATCACAATTGCCTTTTAATTTTTAATTGCTGCTGTTTGACAGAAACAAGCTCATTTGCCTTTTATTTGCCTTTCTTTTTTTATTTTTTGCAAACAAAATAAGTTAATGATTCAGCTCTGTAGTAACAACTAATAAAAAAAATAATTTGTAGAATTCATGTATTAATAAAAAAAATCTATGCATACGCAATGTGTATGTATCATATTATTGCAAGGAACTTGACAAAATAATATACATTATATACTAAATGAGTGTAAACTTTCCTTATAACTATGAAACAGAAGTTTTTGCCATTATCATTTAATCACCTTAAGTCGGACATGCACACAGTGATGTCTCATCATGCATCTGCTGCTGAGAATTATCCCTAAGCTTTCACACAAACATATCTCGAAGCATCCCGCTCAACTCAAGCAGCAGGAGTCTGAAGCAAAACAGATGAAATTGTTTTTTAGCAGAGCAGCAGCCGCAGTACTAAATAATGATTAAGTGCGGATGTGAATGTTTCTTGCAAGTACTGTAACAGTTGGAGTCTTATCAGGAGGCAAGAAAATAAGCAGAGTTTTGAAACCTAGACGATTTCGCTTGGTTGGATTACCCATGTAATACTCAGTGGGACTTTATGTGCGAGCAACATTGATGTTTGAAACCTGGCGTTCCAGGTACATAAAATTCTTTACTTACACAGGTCGAGATGATGACTACTGATCTAGATTAGAACAATTAAACGAATTCACTCACTCACTCATCGTCTATATCGTTTAAACCTGTATTCAGGGTCGCGGGGCCCTGGAGCCAATCCCAGGAGCCTTAGGTCACGAGGCAGGGTACACCCTGGACAGGGTAATTAAACGAATTCATTTACTTAATTAATTTAAAGAAATTAGAGGGTGGGTTATCTTTTATGATACGTGGAATTATTAAATTAACCTAATCATACTGAATACAGGCAGCACAATGGCTTAGTGGTTAGCAGTGCTGCCTTGCACCTCCAGAGTAGAATCTCTGATTCCTGGCCAGGTTCAATTCCCGTCTCTGTGTGCATGGAGTTTGCATGTTCTCCCCGTGCTTGGTGGGATTCCTCCGGGTTCTCTGGTTTCCTCCCACAGACCAAAGACTTACAGATTAGACTAACTAGCATTTCCAAAACTCCCCCTAGTGTATGAATGAGTGTGAGAGTGTGTCTGTGTGTGCCCCTCGATGGATTGGCACCCTGTCCAGGGTGTACCCTGCCTCGTGGGATAGCCTCCAGACCACCTGTGATCCTGAATACAGGATAAAGCAGTATAGATGATGAGTGAGTGATAACTGAATACAGGTTGGAGTTTTTTTTTTTTTTTTTTTTTTTTACAGCAGTGCAGTGATGTGAGGCTAGTATTAGTCAGTTTGCTGCACATATCAGATGCCTATCCTGTGCCCCAGCATAACTCCTTTTAATTAGCAAACTTAGGATGCTATCATAGTTTTATAACTTCATCACAATTCCATCACTGTTTGTTTCAATAACATTAATACCTCTCCTACTACAGTACCCTGAAGTAGGTCAAGATAGTGCCTTAGCCTCTTTTGGTCTTTTTATGCATATATGCATGGTGTCAATCATATCACTGACTGACAGCCCATTGCATCATATGTCATTGGAATGCTGAGATTAAATATTTTTTTTAAGTCAGGCCATTGCTGTACCCGTCGTTCTGAGCTGCTATAGAAACTTCTGGAGTTTAAGTCCTGAATGACCACTCCCAGTTAAATAATGTTACTGGATAAAATCCTGTCATGCTGCAGTGTAGCTGGGCAAGCTTAGTTTGCCTTTTAATTAATCAATAACTACATACCATAACTTACCACAGGCAAAAAGTGCATATTACTCATAATTTCAATAGAGGTGAAATACTATGGTGCATAAGTAAAAAAAAACTGAAACAAATAAGCTACAATACAAAAAAATGAACAAGGATTAAAAACTAAAATTTTAATGCTTATGAAAAACTTTAGTTTGAATAGCTCCATGTATTTACCATCATTTAAAGAGTTAGAAATAGTGGCATGTTTTACTGTGATACATATTATTTTTGCATGTCTTTTTACGCACTTAGCAGAATTTAACCTGCTATTGTAGATGAGAAAGTTGTCACATGACTGAAATTGCTTAATAGTTATTCATATAATTGTATGAATAAAAGGAGACTGGGAGAGTTTTATGAAAATTTTGCTATCTCTTCCTGTTCCGAGTGTGGTCCTTTTTCCATTGAACTGATTCTTCATATCAGCTTTGGAGCCTTGTGTATAGAGGGCAGTCAAAAAAATATCTTGGCTTTTCACTGACTTCAAACTTCAAAGTTTTGAACGGCTCCCGGATGTACACGCACCTTGGCTGGCGTTCAGTTCGGCTTGGTCCGTTCACTCGTTTGCATGCTTTTGCAAAATTTCTGTTATTAAGGCGAAAATTCTTATGGCTGGGCATTCTGAGGTACCACTGGATGTGGACCAAGGGAATCTACAATCTATGTAGTGCACTAACTTTTCATTTTATGCCATTTGGGATTCAAATCCGGAACAATTAATTAGCTATTAATTAGAAAACTTGAAATGTCTGTATTAGTTAATGTTACCTGCACATCGTTTTATGAAGTTTAAAGCACAGCATATATCATAGCACATGTTGTGGAGCAGGAAGTAGCAATTATTAGTAAAAGTGAGGTGAGAAGGGCGTTGAAGAGGATGAAGAGTGGAAAGGCTGTTGGTCCTGATGACATACCTG
>JAQMYL010000015.1:10641190-10654075 GCA_030014365.1 Clarias pachynema | reverse complement strand
CTCTGCCCCCAGCTGTAGTTTTCATAATAAGTGGTACTGACAAGCAGCCTGCATCCTTTGATCGAAGTAGGCGTGGCTGATCGTAAGACACGAGCAGTTCACTCAGATACTGCAGCACGAGACCATTTAATGCTTTATATGTCAATAGTAGTATTTTAAAATCGATGCAAAATTTCAAAATTTACCACAAATTTTATTTTGGATTGATATGTTTTACATGAATAAAATAGAGTAACATTGGATTTGTTTTCATCTAATAGTTGATCAGAATTGTACTGTAGTCATCTAGGTATTACATTTTCTCTCTCTTCTTCTTTTGTTCACTTGCTCTTTTTGTCTTTATGGTACATACATCCTGAGTCTCAAGTGATATTAATGTCAACATCATTCTGTCAGAGACAGTAATTCATGCAAAATGCCTACCAGAAATATCTATCTTCATATTTTCTTCTGTTATACTTTCAGTATCTCTCTGGTTCTGACTTGAGTGCAGGCTCATTTGCACTAAGTTGTTGGAGATGTGCTGGCAGGCCTGATGTGTGGAAGTGGAGGATGTCAGATATACTGTACAGCATTAAATATTGAGTGATATTAGGTATCGCAGAGACCACATGAATACAGATGGTTGGTTTTCTCTAAGAGAAGTTAGAAAACTAGGAAGACTCATTCCAGCAGTTTTTAAACTCTTTATTTGGTGACATGAATAATCTAGAAACTGTGGATTTACAACCAATATTACTAATAAGGACAAAATTAATAATGAGTATACTGAGAACACTAATTCAGTTTTATTTTTACCTTCTTTTGTTTTATTCTATTTAACTGTGAAAACAAGTTTCTGTTATTTGATTAAACTCCTGTTTAATCTAACTCCAAAACCTCCAGCCATGAGAATCTGTTAGTTACACAAAACCTGTCTGTGTAAAAGTGATCTGTCTTGTGTATGTTTTAACAGGTTTATTCAGCACTCGGTCTTCAGTATCGGTCACCACATTCATCTTATACAATACATTCCCTAGATACAATGTTCGAAAGACATTCTGATACTGAAGATGCCATTTAATACTCTATTTATCTCAGTGGCCAGTGGAGTGGGAGGAAAAATCAATGCAGATCTGTATCTGTATTATTCTACATACAGGGAATTCACACTCACTCCAAAATAGATTTTTTTAAAATAGATTTTTAATGTATATACGTTTGCATTTGATATGGTGAAATGTCGATGTCCCTCTATAATTTGATTAGATTAGATTAGATTAAACTTTATAGTCATTGTGCAAAACCAGTGATTAAACCAGATGTGCATACTGAATGTGGCTTATTTACAATAAATAACAATGTGGTAAATGAAGGTACAGAAGTTGCAGTAGATGATAAGGATATAGTTTATATGGTCATACACGGTATAAATATGTAAACATGGTGCTGTGGATAAGACATGTAAGGAAGACAACACGCTCAACACAATATACCTCTGTAAATAAATGACTGTCTGAATGATACAGACATATAATCCTACAGGTAGTATTCTCTAAGCCATTCACACACTGGCAGGTGGCCCATCATCTTGTGTGGAAGGACTGAATTATGTACTAAACTTGTTTAGGAATAACAGTTTTGATGGATAACACACCAGAGAAATGTGCTTCTCCTCCACATTTTAAACTGAAAGCATCAAGGAACCTTGGCTTTCATAATTTAATTGGCACAGGGGAGAGGGATATGAGCTCTGACTAAAATAACTAACAAACAGGACCATATTGGAAGAAAGCTAAACCTTTGGAACAAGATTCCTAGCAGCTCTGATCAAGTAGAGTTTTAATTTAAAGATAATATTTAGAGGTATGATAATTTTTTTTATACAACACAATCAGGGGAAAAAATAGCAATATCAGAGTATTTATAAGCCATGATACTTACAGTATATCTAGGTATCGTGAAAATATGAAATTTTATGGTCCGTAGTGCTTCCCATCCTTTTCAGCATTTAGCTGCTTCTCTGATAAAATGTATTCAAATCCCTTCGTATCTTAGTTTAATTAAGGAAAATACTGATATTAGTACATCTGCATTGAACATCTGTGTCCTTAAACCACTCCTCATGTATAAAAATAAAAGTATCTCTCTTGATGCCCCTTTTAATTTAAAATAAAACATTTCAGGTTTACATTCATATTTCATGACTGATCATTGACAAATCATTGCACTTTCATTGTTTTCCAATAGGTGGCAGTAGTGCACGAGTTTATCACTCTTGAATACTAGCAGTAAATACAGAATGATATTACGCTCATTTGTAGTTGAAATGTTGTATTGTTTATGGGTCCTGACTGAGGTGCTGATATTTGGACAGTTATGCACAGCACTTTCTATGTAGTCTGGTATTGATTGCAGGGCAGAGAGACAGAACTCAGAGCTGCCTTGTGGTCATAGGTTGACATCCATCAGAGGCTTAGGCTCCATTAGAACCGTAATAGATCTTTACGGTTTGTTATTGCAATCAATATGCACAAAAAAAAAAATACTTAGCCCAGCATCTATCCATGGCTGTAAACCACTTGCCAAGTCAACCTATTGATCCAGCTTAGACTAAAAAGCTTCATTACAGTAATACTAAAGGGAGATTGGTTGCAAGGTGAAAGATCATGTTACAAGTTGGAATGTGAATTTGATGTGATGGGTTTGCTATCAAATCAATAGAGATGAACTCACCGGCCAGTTTAATAGAAACATCCGCAGCTGCAGTAAGCAATCATGTGGCAGTATTGCAATGCGGTGCAAAAAAAGGAGCATTTCGGGAATCTGAACAGTTTAAGAATGGACAAAGGTCAGGTGACATTTTTTCCCATCTTTAGCTGTACAGTACATGTTTGGTGAGTGTGTGCTTGCTGTAGTCTCAGCTACTTGTTTGTAGCTGCATTGAAACTTAATTTGATCTTTTGCCTTCGTACTCCATCAGCTTCAAGGTTCGATGTGTTATTCTTTCTGAGATGATTTTCTGCTTATCTTGGTTGTAAAGAGTGGTTATTTAAGTTTCCTTAGCTTTCGTGTCAGCTTGAACTAGTCTGTCCATTTGCCTCTGACCATCTAATGATGAAGCTACTGATCTTTTGAATAACTGAGAAGCATGACACCTACAGTATCATTGCATAGAATTCAATTACTGAACTTTATACACCAGGCGGTTCTATAAATGCGGTTGATGAGTTTATGTCTCGTCATCCCACATGAAAGGAAAAAACAATCCCAAGATAACTGGTACTTGGTTCTTTTGTATATAAACGTTCCCTTGAAAGTGTGTCCATTGTTCACTTTCTTCAAACGCTTGTGTTTTTTTCCCTGAACAGCTACTGGGTGCGTTCAGTTCAAATCATGCCTAGGGAATTACAAGGTCCTGGCATGCTCAACGTTCTTTGCAGAATATTTTTCTAGTAATTTTGCATGTTTAGGATTGTTGTTTTGTTCCTGGAAGCCAAATAACATTAACATGATTTTGACCTAGCATTCTTCTTGAGCTTATCTTCTGTCCAAGTATGCTTGATGAAATCAGATATACTAAGAAACTAATTAGGCTACATTGCAATTACGCCCAGCATGCATTAATAGGGAAAATATGCATCCATCCTCAGTCAGTGGTTGCATAATGTACAGCCTGTTAAGTGGGTTCCAAATGTGTCTTGAAGGACCATAAAGCCCTTTTCATTCAGAGTGTTGTGGCGACCAAAGAGGTTCTGTGAGGAGCAGGTCTAAACACATAGACACATAATGTACTCCACGTGTAATCCAATGCTTACAGTAGGTACTGTAAATGAAAGGCTGTTTGCTGCCCTCAGAAACCATTCACTTACTTACTGTATCTGAACCAGCTCTCACTTCAGAGGTGCCGTGTATACCCACATTTTGCTTTAACTTGAACACAAGATAAAAGAACACTCAGCAATCACCCTGGCTCTGTTCAGTCAAGCGTCTGTGCTCTTCCTAGCCTTGAGCACGGTGCTCCTCATGGTGCAGTGTACTGTAAATATTATTATGTAATTAACCCTACTCTCCGAAGCATAGTTAAGAACCAAGCAAACTTTTACAGATGAAGAACCCATAAAAACCTGTTTTACTGTCTACTTTTACAATTTTCGCACATTAAAAATTATTACCCTTGTTAGAATATTTACTCTGTTCTGTCTCTGGTCTTGAAGAGACTGATCAAGTATTTTGAGAACATGTGTATATTCGTCGTCTTCCATCATAGACTTTTAACTCTTGCCTTTATTTTTATAACATGGAGACGCCTGACTTTAGTCTATGTGATATAGAAATTCACATAAAAATTCATACTTCCTTCAGGGTGATGAATGTCGATTGGCATTGGGAGTTAGAGCAGTACAATTTTCATCAAAAGTGCTAATTGTCGCTAGACAGCTAAATTGTCAGTGGGGAAGATGGAGGCGATCCAGGAGACGCGCTCCGAATTTGACAGCACTATGATTTGTAGTATTTATCTTCACCAACCTGATTTCTGAGCATGTTTTTTTTGCTGAAGTTGAGGCTGTGTAAAATTAAAGTAATCTTCAAAGTCTTCCAATTGTGTACAGCGGGTTCACAGGTTACTAGTCATTTTCTTGCCAGCCAGATCCCAGCAAGGACAAAAAGCAAGTATGAGTGCTAACGTCATTGCGTTACTCTGATGTAGACCTTGAATAAATCTTTTAGCCGTACTTCATGGATGTGTTACCATGTACACAGTACACATCATGTTGTTTTATGTTGTATATTGAATGCTCCACTAACATGAGTTACAATGTGATCACTCCTCCATAGTCTCTCATTTATTAGGTCTTTTCCTAATACAGTACTTAATGTATCATGATACCTTAGTAACTATTAGAGTTTTTTAACACATTATTCGTTCAATCCAAATGATGCCTTGTTTTATATTTACACATTTAGTACCAATTTGTGCATGAAAGTCGTAGATTAATATGAGGGGGCGTTCGAGTCAAACTGGGACTTGTGCTAAAATCTTTCATAAATGGAGACGTAAAACGGATTGATATTTACAGAAGTCTTCGAGCAGAGTACACTGATAAGATTCTT
The DNA here is from genome assembly GCA_030014365.1 of Clarias pachynema. Taxonomy (NCBI): domain Eukaryota; kingdom Metazoa; phylum Chordata; class Actinopteri; order Siluriformes; family Clariidae; genus Clarias; species Clarias pachynema. The sequence continues at coordinate 10,648,981 of JAQMYL010000015.1, read as the reverse complement.
ATCCACAGTAAAATATTTGAATGGTGCAGACATTTTAAAGGAAACGTCATTCTAGGTTTTCATAGCTCACAGCCCACTGCAGTGAACCTTCACAAGTGGAACGCCTGATCCTTGAAAATCGACAAATAACTGGAATCAATCATTCACAAACACCACTTGCATATTACCGGAACTTGGCTGGAAGTTATTGCCACATCCCCATATAGTCCTTACCTCGCTTCAAGTGAATTTCACATGTTTGGGCCATTAAAAGAGTTCCTGGGAGGCCATTGCTACAGATGTGAAGCAGGCAGTCCCATCATGACTCCGGCTGAAAAAAAAAAACTTTAAACGTTGATGCCTAGGCACTACTGAAACACTGGGATAAGTGCATTAGTGTAGCAGGGAATTATATGGAGAAATAAAGGTAGTCTATTTACTGCACAATCAAATGTCCCGGTTTGACTTGAACCCCCTCGTACATTTGTCTTTCTTTTCTGATCAATACTGTTATAGAGGCTGTGGTAAAAGTTGTGAGATAGCATCTTCCTTGTCATTGAAATTCTAGCACAGCATAGTTTTTAGTTGGATGTTTTTCTTCGAGGTTTGAACATTTGCTGGGAGCGTCTCCCCTAGTTTTGTCTAAGATTAGTTTCTTTAATGCCCCAAAGCTTCACCTCCCCATTGACAGGTCAGCTGTCCATCCCATCACCCATGACATAAGATATAATAGCCTAGTTACACTTTTTTTGAGTGTTCATTACATTACGAGCTACCTGATGAATTTAAAATCAGATTGTTTAAGATCGTTGATAACAAGTAATTAAAAAAATCCTTTTAAGCATTTATTGGTGAGCTTTGAAGTTATGGATTGTGTCATAATGGAACATAAAAAACATTGTTTGCAGATTAAAAAACACATTGTAAAATCATTATTTGGTCATGAGGTAGAATCAGTGGTCTTAGAATGTAGGTGATGGTTTGCTTTACCACAGATGATTTAGTGTCACTGCAGCCAAAGACAGCTGACAACAAAAGTTCAGACTGGTTTAACTAAGCTCAGAGTGTGAACACTGCTAAAGTGCTCGCCTAAAAGCCACCAATAGGAGGACGCCCTGTAGGAGCATAAAATGTTCGAACAAAAAACAAATGTAAAATACAGAGTACCTCGTGATATTTAATGATTCGTAGGCATGTCTAGGCTCAGATGTTTGTGGAATCTGTGTCTACACTCTATATTCTGATGCAGTTTACCTTGAGCTGTTTGTGACACAGTCAACATACTACCCACTGTGTATTTTCTTCCTAAGTGCACTATGAAGTGTTTCATGCCGTTCTCCACCAGCAGTCTCCATTTAGGGTCTATGAAATGTGCAGCAAGTCTTGGCATTTACAGGACCACATGTTTTGGTAGAATAAGAATGTACAGTATAGCTGCTGCACATCTGAGAGAACCATATAGTAGTCATTCCTAAATGCAAGTACTAAAAATGTTATGTTGTCTTGTTGTATACGGCATGTTGTCAGCTAAGTGAGTGTATAAGAACACTGTTTCATTTTCTCGAGTGAATGGAAAATATTGAAATTTACTTGTACACTATTGAGCATTCATGAATAGTTTGGTAATAGAGTTGGCAATCTTCATCTGAATGCTAAAACACTCCTCTCCACCCTCTCCACCTACCGTACCACCCCACCCAAAAGGCAGAAAGGAAGACTTGTTCCTGAAAGCTTTAGTGACCTTGTGGAAGTCTGTCTGGCTGGCTTTCTGATAAAAGGTTAAAAAGCATGCCAGCGAGAAGCAAGCAGGATGTAGTCTATCTTGTGTTTTGTTTTTTTGTTTTTTGTTTGTTGAGCAAACGTATTGGGCTGGTATTTTGGCAGGATGACATAATGAAATAAGAGAGAGCAAGAGAGAGAGAGAGAGAGAGAGAGAGAGAGAAAGATGTGCTCCAAATTGTGATTAACTTTATTATGTCAATTGTTTCTATCTAATAATTAAAATTTTGTTGCGTTAAGCTAATTTGATGCCACACAATATGACAAATGTTATCACAGTCTGTTGTGGTACATTGTTTTAATTTAGCGGCGAGTCATTCATTTAAGTACGTGGTTATTGAACCACACACCATGTTTACAATAATACGGTACAATTAAGAACCCATTTTAATAGCATTTACTAAACACTACCAGTCACAATTCTGGACACACCTTCCATGATCTTTCCTGGTTTTTATGCTTTTCTACATTGTAAAACAATGCTGAAGGAATCCAAAATATGCGATTATCTCCTTGGACAGTTGATGTTGAGATCTCTCTGCTACTTATGCTCTGTAAATCCTTCATAACGGCATCACTCTGAGTTGCTCTAGTGTTTGGTACTTGGTGATGTTTAAGGCTGGTAACGGTAAACAAACTTCTACTATGCAGAAGAGGTAAGTTTGGTCTTGTTTTCCTTGAATGAGTTTCATCATAGGTGCTAGATGGGTTTTGCAAATGCACTTGACAATACTGTTATTGCAAGAACTATTTCAGAATAGTTGACCTTAAAATAACTGACTATTGTTGTTGTTACTTAATAACTTAATGCCATATGTGTTATTTCAAAGTTTTGAAAGAAATACAATATAGCTCTAGAATGTACAAATTAAATTAAAAATAAACGTTCCATAAAACTTAAATATTTTATTATTATTATTATTATTATTATTATTATTTATTATTGATGAATCCTTTGTTAGATGGCTATTGTTATCTGCTATTAATACATTTGAGAAAAGTCATTGTGTGTTTTGAAATGGATTTAGTGTGTTTACTCAGGCACATTAGATGATAGCAAGCTTGTTCACTTAGTTCACAGGGTGTCTGGGTCAGTAGTTGAGTTAAGTGATTATTCGGCAAATTAAAATTTGTTGTTAGAATTAGTTTGAAACTTGACTTCTTTTTCCAGCGGCTCTGTTTTCTAGTATATGTTGTTGGGGATTCTCATTAAAGCAAAAGGGAACAAAGAAAGAAATATACACATAGACCGAATATAAAAAAAGCTACAAATATTTTGCGCACTAAATATATACACATACAGATATGATACAGTATGTGCTTGTGTACTTGTGTGTGGAGTTTACATGTTGTTCTCATGCTTTGTGGGTTTCCTCTGGCTTTCCTCACAGTCCAAGGACGTGTTTTTGTGTTTCCAGATTCTCTGTAGTATATGATTTGTTTTTGTGCACCTTTTCTGTATGATGCGTTGGCGACCCCCTACCAGACCTCTACAACCCTACAAATGAATGCATGATTTTTCTTTTCACTGCATTTAAAATACCACAGATTACGAAATAATATACAGAATTACTTTCACTTTCCTCTGTTCCTGCTTGATTTATTGTAAATGGTAAGGAGTAAAGGGGAAATGACAGCCTACAGCTGGTGAGATAAGTGACTCAAGAACTTTGCTTAGCAAGGCAGTGACTGTAAAGGAGCAGACAATCCTCTGTTGCTGTGCTTGATCCTCCCTTTTGTTTGGCCAGCTGGTTTTTGAAGTAATTTGTGAATATATCACCTTTTCTCTTTCACCTCTGTTTTCTCTAATTTCTGTTATTTGTCTTCTGTCTTGACGTTACTGTCAGTAAAGGTAGCAATCACCTACATAGAGGAATGGCCATTTGCATTATTAACAAAGTTGAGTTTGCAGAGCTTCTCTAAACTTCCTTTTCAGGTTGCCTGAAAGAAGGGAAGCATGTTAAGTGATCACCTAATGCTTAGCAGGGGCTGAGGAGAGGGAAAGAGAGGAAAGGGTCTATACAAAAAGCGGTGGAGAGGAAGGCAGATGAGAGAGCCAGAGAGGGAGGGAGGGAGGGAGAGAGTCAGGGGAGTGGAAGAGAAGGGGAATACACACGCACGCGTGCGCGCACACACACACACACACACACACACACTCTTCAGTCCGGTGAGACAGACATCGTGCCTCCATCTCAGTGCATATCTCTATTAGCGTCTGTTTATCTCTAATGCTGAGCTCAGCCTACTTACCAGGATGCCTCAAAGAAAAAGGAGTTTTACTTTTGGAGCATATGGAGGGTAAGAGAAACAGCCATTTTCATTTTCTAATTCACATGTTGTCAGTGTCTGTTCACACTTTCTGTATGCTGTGGGATATTCAGTAATAATGGCTTTCCTCTATCACTGTCCAGAGATTACTGACTATGCTGTGAGAAATACCATTCATGCCTAGCTTGGTTTAACATCAGATAGACACTTGCACCAGTCTTAATGTGTCATCAGGGGCAATCAAGGCATGTGCTCGAGCGCAGATCATGCTGATTGGCCATCATGTAAGGCAGAATCTCTTTAAAACCAATTACAGCAGCGGGTATAACTGAGGCTGGATTAATTGTGTCAGTTGGTTCATTGTGAAGCTGTTTGCATCAGATACTGATTTCCAGACAGATCTGTTAACTGATCCAGGGAGCATAACACAATCACACGCTGTTTACCTTCTCAGCCAGGCCATCTGGATCTGATTAGGTCCCTTTAGAAATGCTTGTTAACTGACCATAAGAAAGCACAGTAAAGTGGGATTAGAGATTGACACATGTACAGACAGCAGGAGACACTGACACACAAGTAGGCTCCAGGAGACCCTGAGCGAAATTCTTCCCGTCTGCTCATGTGTGGAGGAGTATCCCACTTGAGTCAACAGGTGCAAGGCAACCGATTGTGAATGCTGTCTCATCAAGGACAAGCGCTATCTGTGCCTGTGCCTGTGGTTGGAATGCTGACGAGAGAACACCCACTGTCCCAATTGACTGTCCCTGAAAAAACAGAAAATGTTACTGCGTGTGAACGGGCAGTCCTTTGTTCTTTGAGGTTTTTTTGCTTCAGATGCCAGACATTTTTTTGGACAAAAGATCACTTTATTGATTTTCATGCCTTCTTTTTCAAAATGTTCTCTTTTGACCTTTAATTGGTGTTCGTTATTTTTAATCCTAGTGGGTGATAATATCTCCGTAAAATGTCATCTTGGAAAATGGCACGCCGTTAGAATATACTTGGTGTCCAGCGTATGTGATGATGTGCAAGGTCTTGACTTTAAACGAGTTGCTGTCATCCGTTTAGAATCTGAAGTAAAACAGGGAAGAGACATTTATATTAAGGAACTTCCGACACAGAAGTGAACTTGCTGGCAGGCTTTCATAAAAATTCGGAGTGTCTGGGTTCATTCATATAATTAAGCGCTTGCCAGGTTCTGTTTCACATGACCAGTAATGCCTCATTTCATGAACTCTTGCTGAAGCTACATGAAATAAACATCATGCTTAGGGTTTGTCCTAGACCCAGAAATGCTCAACCCCTACTCTCTCTCTCTCTCTCTTACTGTAGCATTGCACCTAGACCAGGCAGACAGTCTGGGCACAAGCTGACTGGTTGATTCACACCAAGTCTTTGTCTGCTGTTGCTGCCACAATGGCAGTGGTAAAAAGCCCAGTGTGGACCCTTTTCAGGAACAGCCTTGTGAAAAAACACATTTGTAATATTTAATCTAGTTTAGCTCTACAGTCATTTTAAGAATGTATCACATGTTCTATTTACTTATTTGAAATGATTCTATTAAGGCAATGGGAAAACCATAATACAGTGGTGCCTCGGCATACGAATTTAATCCGTTCTGCAGGCGAGTTCTTAAAGCATTTTGCCCTAGGATATAATGTAAGTGCAGATAATCCATTCCATGCAAAAATATTACCAGTATTACCAATTTCCAACCCTATAATCATATTTTTACACATAAAACCAATAAAAACATTTAGAAAAGACATGTAAATGAATTTGTAAATCAAACCTCACTTTAAACTGAAAGTGGCTTCCTTTTCTTCTTGCTAACTTTCTTGAAACCCATGGTTCTATGTCTTCACTAAATCTTGCACAAAATGCAAAAATTAAAAAAAATTAAATTTAATACATATTTTTACACTGATGTAAACAAGTTTTGAACAGCTCCCAGACACACACACAACTTAGCCGGTGTTCGCAAATTTCTTTCAGAATTTCTGTTCTTAAGGCAAAAATTTGTTAGGTGGGGCATTCATATGCCAAGGTACCACTGTACGTTCATGAAGAACTAAACCAGTTGTCACTGGCAATTAACTACAGCTACTGTATGTGTCAGGTTTTACTCTAGAAGGTCCTCCTGAGAGTTCTCCTATTTTATCCAGTCACCAAAAATGGTGGCAAAATATATTGGGTAAGAAATGTAGCCGGAATTTATATAATTTTTAAAAAGATATGCGAGTTAGAGACCCTATCCATGGTGTACCCTGCCTCGTGCCCTAAGTCTGCTGAGATCTCCAGGCCCCTGCGACCTTGTATATAGGATAAATTTGTATAGATGTTGAGTGAATAAGTGAGTGCGAGGGTGTGTTGGAGCTTATGGCCAAGTCCTAGCCTTGCTCCAGTAGATAATCATGCTGGATTCTTTATACCTGTAACTACTTCTTTAATCATAAAGATCTTTTAAATATACTTCATGTTGTTTGACGTCCCAAAAGAGTAATGATTAGTAATCAGTGTCACACAGAGGAGGATGGGTTTTTCTCATGGTTTCTTCTTCACATCTACAGTATGCATACCTCTTCACTGTCACCTCTAACTCTCATTAAGGATCAAAATGAACATCTGGATTCATGCAAAACTGCTTTTAAACAAAGAAACATGCTTTGATCTTTTCATATTTGATTGAATTTCATAGTTAATTTACAGTTTATTAGGAAGTATTGGAACGTCGTTTTTGTTGGTCTAGATGCAGGCAAAATATTATTTTGGGTTTGTAATTACTATCCAATCCTAGAAGAAGAGGTACAGGGGTGGTCAAAAGTATTAAGTATTAAAACATACGCCATGATTACAATTCTCCTTGTGTAATAAATGGCTGATTTCACTAATTAGTTTCATCCTATCTGGCCTAGGAGAATCAGCTGGTTTAGTTAATAGATGGAACAAATATGTGGTCGGACTTTTACTTGTCCACCTCTGCACAAAAATGACTAAATCTTGGGACTCTCGAGTGGATTGAGAACTTCTTTTCAAATTTCTATACTTGATCTTCAGGATGCAATCAAGAGACATGGATTAAGCAAGTGACACATGAGAACTTCAAATGTCTTTTTGACTCTATATTCCCAGCCAGATCCAGAATTTTGTAGAATTAAGGACTTCATACTAAATAATATTTTTTTTATTATTGCATAGCAATTTCATTGCATAACCTAACAAATTATTTTTATTAGCTTGATAGTCATTATTTAAAAATGTGAAAATGTCATTAAAACACTGAGTTTCACTTTTGTCTCAATACTTTCGGCCACCACTGTATATAATTTGTTGTGGGAAGTAATCTCGGCCAGCTTTTGTACTGATGTCACAACGGAATCCTGTGCATGATAAGGTATTTTCTGTGTTTAAACTTGTTTGACCTGCAATTTCCTCATATTACAAGAAAAGTTACCATACTTGCTGTATTTTTACCCATGCTTGGTTAAACATCAGCATCTCAGTGGTAGGCTTTGCACCTGACATGTGGAAAGCATGGGTTTGCATCCCGGCAACGTTAGTGCTAGTTCCAAGCTGGAGGGATTGCATCTGGAAGGGCATTCACCATAAGACCTTTGGCAAAATGTAGAACAATGTGTGAATTGGATTATGTTCTATGGCAACCTCTAATAAGAGCAGCAAGAAGAGAGCCTCCGAGTGGCGCAGTGGTAAAGTGCTCGCCCTATCATCCGGAGATCGCTGGTTCGGTTCCTGGGTGATGCTGTA
>JAQMYL010000015.1:10600155-10617341 GCA_030014365.1 Clarias pachynema | reverse complement strand
CGAGGTTAGATTCACTTTCGTCGCTGCTTCCACTCATTTTTTTTGTCGTCCTGGTGTCAAGTTTGCTTCGCAAAGTGAGGTAGGAAATTAACTTTGACAAAATATCAGTTCTAATCCATTATTGTTTTTATAGGAAGAACTCATTCAGAAGTACTGTACTTGCATATTCTATGTGCTGCATATTGTAAGGCTAGTAATAAATAATTTTTGTAAATATGTTGTTATTTAAAGAACATATTTAGGAGGACAGTTGGACTGCAGGTGGCCACAAAGCTTAATTTCTAAGACAAAAATAAAATGTAGAATTTTGTAATTATGTTTTAAAAATGTAAATAAAATATTTCTAATTAGGTATTTTCTTCTAAAAAATCATGATATTATTCATTTATCTTAGTCTGTATGTATTGATCAGAGACATACAGATCCATGGGCTGTATGATCCATGGGTGTAATCATAAATAAATAAATAAAACACTTGTTCCCTATTTTGGGTGCATGCTGTTGTGTTCCCTTGTCTTTGGCGGTTTACACTAAGATATTGAGTCAAATATGGGGTTGCTGAAATTCAGCCCTATGAATTAAGACGCAGTCAGTGATGTTCCCAGTGAATGTTCATTTAATATTAGCACATCACACAATCACAAGAGTCTGGGTAGACACTCCTACCTTCACTGTACCCATACCTTTTACCATAATTTACCTAAGAGTGCTACTATGAACTGGTAAAAATCACATATACAGTATACAGTACATAGGCATTCATACAATCATTACATCATACAAAGAAACAGATCAAATGATTGATTGATTGGCTACAAATGACATAACCTAAAAACTCGCATATCTAGTCTTGTTCTTAGGTTTCGACATGCATTTTTTTATGATCCTGCTTTTCTTCAGCTTGTACAGCAATGCATTTAGGCTGTCACAGAATGCTGAAGACAGTGAGAGACAGAGACCACTATATCACAATCTTAATGTTTTAGGCTTGCAGAGTGACACTGGCCTTACTCTAGGATACAGCATGATGATGATGTGAGAAACAATCTGCTACATTGGATTAAATCGTTAAAAAGTACAAAAACTATTTGGATGCATGCAGTTTATTTTAATTACTTTATTTCTGATTAATTATGATCAGTAACAATTGATCAGTTTGTTGACAACTGCATTTTCCCCACTTCTAATTATTATATACAGGTTTTATTTTGTCTCACTTCACTCATAATGTATTTTCCTATAATTGCTACAATTAATAAGTGTTTATTTTTAATTTATTTGAATATTATTCTGCTTCTTTATTTACTTTTGTCATATGTTTGCTATAGTGTCTTTTCTGTATCCTATTTTATTTTAACATCTTAAAAAAAATTTTTTAATGCAGTTATGTTAAAAAGCACTTCAGCAATCCTAAAAAATCGAAAAGTCCCTTTTTTATTTATCTTGATGCCTTCAGTAGTCTGAAAGCAGAAATGCTGCTGTATCCTGAGCTATTTTACATGGTCCTGAGCATGTGCGAGCATAGCACTAGTGAGCCAGAGGCAGACAGAGAGCGGTCCCAGTCGGAGCCGAGACACTGCAGCCCCGCTGTCTGGTTGCCACAGTAACAGTAGACAGTTCTGCAGTGTTGGCAGAACGGAGCGGATGAGGTGCAAAGTAGGATGCATGCGTGAAAGTGTATGTGTGAGTTTGCGTGTGTGCATGCGTGCTCGCTCCGACAGGAAGCGTGTGAAGGCAGATGGACAGTGAGCTCATCCAGCCCTGAAGGTCAGCCTGCTAGAGCCTCTATCGGGTTTCTATGGGACTGGGCACTGGCGTCTTTCCCTCTCTGAGCCTCTCTAGCATCTAGCTGTCCTGGGAAACAGGAGCCTACCACAAACCACACTCGACTTCTCCTCGTCGCACTGACCTTCTGCTTCGGAGAGGATACAGGGAGTACTACCTACAGTACATAGCGTACTTACACCAGTGGATTTTATTGTAGTTGTGGTTTGTCAGTATCATCATGCTGTCACATGATGACCTTTTTGCATGCAGAATGTGATGCTGATCATATCACAGCAGTGGCTACAATGTGTCTGATATGCAGGAACGATTCTGATTCAGTAGTTAAATTAGGGCTAAACAATTCATAGGCCTTGATTTGAAAAGGCAGAATGCAATTTTACAATATAAGTCTGAAGCATGTTAATATACAGTAGAACTTTGTTTAAGTTTAGCAAAATAGGATAACCTTATATCTTAGATTTTCATGTGTTTGTTTTGTTTGTTGGCACATTTATCCAATAAAAGAAGAATACAATACAGATGTTTTTAGATAAACATTCCATAAAGAAGCAGACAGACAGTTGTGAGGTCGAGCACTGCCCTGTGGCCAAGGCCTTGCATCTCTTTGAGTGTATGATGTAGAACAGATTACTAGTCAACTCTGCTAGTCTGTTGGACTTGAGAAGCACAAAAAACTCTATCGGTCTGACAATAGAGAACCAACATGCCATGCTCACCATTCCGAATTGGGAGGCCGAAAAAGTTCTGGTAAGTTTTGCATGCAGCAATGTCATGTAAATGTTGTGACATTTGAATTTGAATGGAAAGAATTTTGCTGGCCAACAGAGAACATATTATTTGTTGGAGCATATGTGTGCTTATCAAAGTCAACAAAACATGAGAACTATTCAGCTGTTTCACACAAGCAGAACAATAAAAATAAATGTACAAATACTTATACATGTACGAGCTTATCAGTTAAATCATATTAATCAGTAGGATGAGTTATTCTTTCTTTACATACAGGCTCTAAAGGGTTTGTACTTTTCATTATCAAAAGCAATCTAGCTTTCATCTAGTAAATTAATAACTGACTACAAAAGACTTGCACTTACAGTACACCGTTTTTTTCTCTTTGTCACAGCAATGAGCAACCTTTATAATCAAGCTAAGATTTTAACATTGCTTTCACTGCTTTTCAACTCATTCATTTATTTAAAAGTGACATATTTGACCCACATCATCACTTTCCATTTTTTAGCAAAAAGACTGTTAAAATTTTGTTATAATACAGAATATTTATTATTATATATTACCAATATACACTATGTTTATATAGTGAAACACGTGTCTTTGAATTAGAGGAAGAAAAAAAATAAAAGGGACGGAAGGGCTGATTATCTTTATTTTTATATCATTTACAACAATCATATGTGACCTAAAGGCAGGGAAGGTGTTATTTAGACAGACACCTTGAAAATAGTTTACAGTACTGTGTTCGTAATTTGTGTTAAATGCTACAAAGAATCACTTCTTAAGTGAATTTTGTTCATTCACTCATGAACTCATTGTCTATACCACTTTATCTTGTACGGGGGAGCCTGGAGCCTAACCCAGGAGACTTGGGGGACGGGGCGTGGTGAATGGAATGTAACTGCGATTCTGGGGTAGACACGACAGAAAGCTCCTAAATGCCGCAGGAATAATTCAAGTTCAAAATCGTGTTTTTTTACTGTGTTTTTATTTTATATAACCATATACATAGTGCCACATAAAAAAAACACAGAAGTACCTGAGACTGCATACAACTGAATAACTACTAAAAGAAACAGTCCAGAACTAAAGGCACTGGTTGCAACACCAACCAGTGTGCAGTTGTATAGAGAATAAAATGCAAAAGGAGCATTATTGATATATAATCAATAATAATAAATGTGGTACGGGTAAGCATTATATATAGGTTGTCTTTATATTTTGCCTACAGTTTTTAGCAGCAGTTTGAGAAATTAACATGCAAAATTTGCTTAGGGTATGAAATATTTTGTGTGTTTGGGTTGGCGTGCATGGGTGTTTGGTGGTGGTGTCAGTCCACTCCCTAAATAATGAGGAATCTGATGGCTTAGGGCAAGAAACAGCTCCCTGAATGCCTTACCTTTAAACAGTAGACAGGAGATTGAAGAGTTTGCGTCATGGGGACAACCACAATGCTGGTGGGTTTGCGCATGCAGTGTACAGTCTAAATGTCTATCATAGAGGCAAGAGAGACCCCAATTATCTTCTCAGCTGTCTTCACTATCCACTACAGGGTCAGAGCAAATACTAAACCAGGCAGTGTTCCAGCTGCTTGTGGTTGCTCTTGGGGGTGGGAGATGGGCTTTTTTTAGTCTTCGCAGAAATTGAAGATGCTGCTTGCCTTTTGTTGCTCAGGAGCTGGTGTGAGGGGCAAGCTTTGGTTTTCTGCCAGGTGAATAGCAAGAAATGCAGTGTTCTGTAAAACCTCCATAGAGAAACCATCGATGTACGGCAGAGTGATCTCTGTCATCATCTCTTTCATTTTTGTCTACATTCAGTGACAGGTTGTTGGCTCTGCACCTCCTCCCTTTATAATGACTCGCTGTTCTTGCTGATGAGACCCATCGCAGTCGTGTCATCAGTGAACTTGATGATGTGACTCAAGCTCTCACATTGCTGTTAGCAAGAGTGAACCACAGTGGACTGAGCATACAGCCCTGAGGGCCTCATGTTCAGTGTGGAGATGCCGGAGATGCGTCTTCTGGTTCAGACTGACTGAGCTCTGCAAGCCAGGAAGCCAGGATTCAGTTGCAGATGGAGGAATTCAGACCTAGTAGGCTCTTCTTTCCAATAATTCAATAAGGGAATGATTGTGTTGAATGCTGTTGAAGTCTCAAAACAGCATTCAGATGCACCTGTCTTTTTTTTTGTCAGGTGTATAAGGACTAAATGGAGGGTGCAGGCAATGACTTTGTCTCTTGGGGGGATAATGTATAGTATATACTCTGTCCCTGGGAGGTGTGAGTTTGTATCCCATATTTGGCAGGCCAAATTGGCTTTGTTGTAATAATTGCTGTATAGTATTGTGTGAGCAGCTTTTTAAAAGTATTGAAAAGATTGCTGCAAGGCAATATTAGTTCTTGCCATCAGGGATACATGGCTAACAGGGATTGTCAGCAACTACTGTAAGTGGAAAATAAATATGGCAGAAAAATGTAATTTGATTAATGATGGGAACAGTACAGGAAGCATATTAATCTGCCAGGTGCCCTACTCAAGACAACTCTTTTTTTAGTCAGACTTCCCAGTAAACCCAGGCCTAGATTTTCTCCACTGTTTTGACATTGGAACAATATTTGTTTCAACCAGGAGCCATTTTTAGCACTCCTAAATTGCTTCTCATTGTCGAGTTTGAATTGAAAAACAGTTTGGAAACAATAGTGAGGATGAATAAACAGGGTAAGTAATTATACTTCACAAAGACAGGATTAGACAGGATAATAAATGCAGTGGTACATGACTAAAGAGCAAACTCAAAGCCCCTGGTGGTAATAAATTGTTGCAAACTGTGAATAGGTTTGGACGTTTGAAGTGAATTTGAATTTGTTTTTCTTAACCAAAGGAATTGTAGTACAAATTAATTATCAGTGTCGTCTTGTATGTAAGTCTTTTTGGATTTTTATGCATTTCATGTGTGGGTTTTTTAGTATTACTTTTATTTTCTATGTGGGTAATTACAGTGATCACCCATAACATTTAAACCATTACCATTAAAAACCTACTGTTTTTTGAGGGGGTTCCTTTTGGGATCTGGTCCCTTGGGACATTGGGTGTGGCAGCAGATTTACTGGGTGTTGTGAGGTGGGGGCTTTGTGCATTGGACTTGTTTGCCCGGCGCATTCCAAGGGTGCTCAATTGGATTGTGATCTGACTATAGAGGCAGGGTCTGTGGCCCGGGCATGGCGTGCTGTGTTGCACTGGGTGTCCTGATGTCTTTCTGTTATGGCTAGCACTTTTTTGACTTGGTTTGTGCTGCATAGGCTTTACTGTGGAATTGGACCTGACAGGCTGACCTTTGGTCCCCGTGGGCATGAGTAAGCCTTGGGTGTCCATGATCATATCACCAGTTTGCTGGTGTGTAGTTGGTGATCAGTCCTGCTCAGCTCTGTTGCTAATCTCAGTCATGTTGTACTTATAACCCTGATATCTAGAGTTCTTCTCCAGTCTAAAAGGGCATAGATGTACAATGATGCTGCTTCACACTTTTTGTCTCTGTTGTTGTCTGGCAGAGGGGGGGGGCTGTCATTAATATTTGAACTATGACTAACCTGTGATCATGAAATGGCTGTGACATTCGGAAGTGATATTTGAAAGCAATCAAGTGTCTCTGTTGTCGCTGTACTGCTTCAGCTGACATCAAAGCGACATGCCCTGCTTTGATTCTGTTCTGGACGCTTGCTTACATGCTTAGCTTGCACTGCTGTGAGTGATACTGCTTGGTGATTACCACTTAAAAAGACGTTGACTCATCATGAAGTGCAGGTGATTCTTTGAACTGACCCATTTCTGTTTGAATTTATTTATTTATACAAAGCAATTATTTAATATTTAAATCTAGTTTCCAATATGGCAAAAACAAGCAATGTGTACTATATATTGACATTTACAGGACATTTGGAATAGAATTTACTAAGGAAACATCAAAGGGCTTTGTAGACAAGGCATGCTTGCTAAAAAAGTTAATTAATTTGTTACTTAAAGATATCAATAAAAATTTGCGCACCAACATAAATGTTTTACTTTATGGGTTTCAGGTATAGTATTTTAAACATGTACATTTCCTCTTGACAGATATTTACTGTATATAAGATTATCTAAATTTCGCTTTTGATTTGTGTGATTGTGAGCTAGGGTCTATCATGATTTAAACCTATAAACAATATTATACTGCCCTGGCATCAAGTGGTACTTACTCAAATAATAAGTAACAGGAAGAGACAAATGTTACTATATGTATTGTGCATAGAGGCCTGCAGTTTAGAATGAAAGTACATTATATTTTTACACAAATAGAGTCTTTTTTTTCTCTGATAAAACACAAGGTCAGGCAATTAGCATTAAGGATGTTAACATTAGATAAGAATACACTCATCCACCTTATTAGGAACACCTCCACAGCAGTAATGTAATCTGACAATCATGCAGATACAGGTTAAGAGCGTCTGTAAATTTTCATATGAAACATCAGAATGGGGAAAAGTGGGATCTTCGTGACCTAGATTGTGCCATGGGTGTTGGTAGCAGATGGCCTGCTTTAAACTGTTTAGATCTTGATTTCCAGAAAGTGTTGAGCTCCTGGGATTTTCACACACTACAGTCGATGGAGTTTACAAAGAATGGCACAATAAAAAAAGTGAGTAAGAATTCTGTAGGTGGAAATGCCTTGGTGATAAGAGGAAAATGGTCAGACTAGTTTAAACTGCCAGAAAGGATATTGTAACTCATTTTAATCTTCACTACTGTGGTAAGCATTGCCACAATACTTGTACAAAAGCATGTACTGTAACTTAAACCTTGGGGTAAATGGGCTACAATAGTACAAGACTGTTCAGTTTGGGAGAGTCGGACCCATAAAGGCAAGCATGATATACCAAAGAAATAGAGAAAAAAATAAGATGATAATATAATAATTATTATTATTATATGATATACGCTACATTACATTACAAGTATTCGCTAATCTGCATTCACATGCATATGGACTTGAGTTACATCCAATTCTTAATCCATAGGGTTAAATGTGATTTGCAGCTAAAACAGCTTCAACTCTTCTGGGAAGGCTTTCCACAAGGTTTAGGAGTGTGTTTATGGGAATTTTTGACCATTCTTCCAGAAGAGCATGTGTGAGGTCAGACACTGATATTGGACGAGAAGACCTGGCTCGCAGTCTCCCTTCTCTAATTCATCCGAAGGTGTTCTATTGGACTGAGGTCAGGACTTTGTGCAGGCAGGTCAAGTTCTTCCACACCAAACTTGCTCATTCATGTCTTTATGGACCTTACTTTGAGCACTGGTGCACAGTCATGTTGGAATAGGAAGGGGCCGTCCCCAAACTGTTCCCAGAAAGTTAGGTGCATGTAATTGTCTAAAATGTCTTGTTATGCCGAAGCATTAGTTCCTTTCACTGGAACCAATGGGCTGAGCCAAACTCCTGAAAAACAACCCCACATCATAATCTCTCCTCTACCAAACTTTACTTGTGGCACAATGCAGTCAGACAAGTGCTGTTCTCCTGGCAGCCGCCAAACCCAGACTCATCCATCGGATTGCCAGATAGAGAAGCGTGATTCGTTTCCCTGAGAACATGTCTTCACTGCTCTAGAGTCCAGTGGCGGCACGCTTTACACCCCTGCATCTGATGCTTTGCATTGCACTTGGTGATGTAAGGCTTGAATGCAGCCAGTCAGCCACGGAAACCTATTTAATATTCTGCCATAAATTCTGCCTTAATGTATTTAAAAAAACATATTTATGTAATAATTTAACAAGTGAATCCCTAGTATATTTGTGCTTTGATGATGGTGTTAATGATTGTGCTTATGAAATTTGAAAATTATAATTCAAGCCCACTGAAATATAGTAATACATAAAAGGTTGCATGACTTTTTTTTTTTACTAGATGCCTGAGTAAATTAGGAAAAAGTAGTTGAGGATTGATTTAAAGATTTAAAACATTCCAGATAAAAAGTAGCTAATAACACTTCATTTAAAAGCTAGACTACAAATTGAATTTCCCCATATATTTTAGTATTCACAGTTAATGATAATATTGCACTGATTTATCATATAGCATAAATTAAGCACATACCCATTCTGAAAACACAATTGTGTCGCCTAACTGAAGGCAAAGTGGCTTTCCAGACAAAACCTGATTCAGAAAACCCGAGAGCAAACTGCACAGACGCTCATTAACAAAGCTCTGCTTATAGTTCAATGACTTGGAGTGAGGGTGCTTTATCCACAGCAGCGTCTGGAAGGTTTTTGTTTAATTGCCTGTTGTTAAACGATCATGGTTCACTCCAACCTCATTAGCATCAAAAAATGTGTCTGGCTCATCGAGGGTCAGCTGTCATGAGCCACTCCAAATCTAGTTGGACTTTTTCATTGTTTTTTGACCTGACTACTCAACATCCGAAACTTGGCAACGTTACTTTCAGGGGCGTTCAAATCAAACTTGGACTTAAATTAGTTATTTAGTAAATTAGTAGTTAAATTCTTGTGAATGAAAGTGTAAAACTGATTGTCATTACAGAAGACTTTAATCATAGTACGGTCGTGTGACTCTTAGCTGCAGATCCCAGCGAAGGTGGCTCATAGCCCACTACAGTTGTTCCCATGGACATTCAGTGAGTAGAATGCCTGATTCTTGATTTCCACATGTTTAGATTGTTAAAGGAGTTCCTGGGAGGCCAGTGTTTCAGCAGGTAGTCCGATCATGGCTTCAGCATACTAAGCATACTTTCTACTTTGATGGTGTTGAAGGCCCAGTGAAATGCTGAGTGTAGCAGGGAATTATATATAGAAATTATGGTATTTTTTTAATTCTTATAACTGTTTTCACCTGGAGTTCAAACCCCAGCACCACCAAGTTGCCGCTATTGGGCCCTTGAGCTTGGCTCTCAACTCTCAATTACTCAGATGTATAATGAGATCAAATGTAAAGGCATCTGCCAAATGCCATAAAAGTAAATGTGTTCTGTTATTCTGTACAATCAGAAGTCCCAGTTTGACTTGAATGCCCCTTGTATGTTAGTCCATTAATGTGTGCAACCCTAACAGTGCATTAGCTAAAACCATACCTGAGATCACTGAGAAAATTTTTAAATAAGACAGAGTGAGCCATTAAGATAAAAATCTGGTGTTCCAGATGGCCATTAGGGGAGGCAGTAGAGTCTAACTGACTAAAGAACTCCAGCTGTTGTTGTTACCTGTTGCAATGTATGTCTCTGACTTTTGGATAAAACTTTGGCAAGGAATTTATTGATGCTTTTTTTTTTTTTAGGGTGGTGGCGGGGGATAAGTGACCCCCCCCAAATGAACATTTAAAAACTAACTGGGGTAGAAGATGTTTACCAGTAGACCCCATATACGAGTTTTAAAGCTGAAGCGAATGCTATCTGCAGCCTTCAGTACCCATAGTTTTGTACTGAGATGAACTTTAGTTCATTAATGTCTTGGACAGATGTCCCAAATGTATTATTGAGTTTCAGATAGAGCTTGGATGCCTGCGGTCATGTGTCCTCTAGCAGGAAGACATTTGGTACTGTGCTTCTCAAGCTGACTTCTTAGCACCCCTAGGAACAGGCTATGTCCAGATTATTTAGGACATAATGTAAAATTCAGGCCATATGTAAAATTTTTACTAGTTTGTATAATTCTTTATTCTCTCTTTAAATATTAGTTGTTTCTTTAGGTATGTCTTAGAGCAGAAAAAATGCTTATGCTTATACTCAAATCCGCCAGTTTGATAAAACTGTAAGTAATTCATGCCAAGGAATTTGATGTTAGTGTTGTTGTTGTTGTTCTTTTGGCATCTCCCATTAGGGGTCACCATAAATGGCACATTTGATTTTACCCTGGATGCCCTTCCTGATGCAACTCTCCTATTTTTTTCTCCAGGCTTGGGACTGGCACTAAGGGTGCCATGATACCCCACTGGCTGGGTAGTGAACCTGGGCTTGTGTTTGAAAGAGTGCATCTCATTTCCGCTGTCACATCCAGCTTCAAAGGATATGCAAGAGATAAAACATGACACGTTGTGTTGCTATAGGAAAATAATCCATGCTGGGGTGGCGTTATATGGGCTGACATGAAGCAGAGTTCCTGTTAACACCCAGAAGTAGATTATTATTCTAAGAGCTCTATTTTTCCCCATTATTTACAGTACCATTGCACTTTATTATTCCTGAACTCCAAAAATGTACTTACATTGTTAGAATTATATATATAATATTAATTTTAAATAAATTACTAAAATATGAGAAGTCTATATGAGACATTTTTTTCCAACCTCACATGCAAATGAAGTCAGCCAATATGTGGTCACAACCCGGACTATGAGATAAATTAGGTAGGAAGTGAACACTGAACAGTCAGTTTTTTTTACGTCCAACACATTTAAAACTGACTGTTTACTTGCTACTGAATATATCTTATAGTCAGGGTTGTGAGTCCATATGTGGTCACAACCTGGACTATGAGATATATACAGTATATCAAGTAGCAAGTGAACAGGAAGCATAGGGAACTTATGAAAAGTTCTGAATTGTGATGCCAAAACGACTGGGTCAGAGCATCTATAGTACAAAACAGCAGGACTTGTGTAGTGTTTATGGCATGCCGGGGTTAGAACCAGCCAAAAAGGAAGAACAACGTTGACAAGGTCATGTGCGCCCAATGCTGACTGAATGACATGGCATGGAAGACATGGAAGAGCAAAGGCTAACTCAACTGGCCCAATCCCACAGAGATTCTGTACCACAAATGTTTGTTTGATATGATAGAAAGGATTCAGAACAAACAACCACAAGCTGAGTAGCCACAGACCGATCAGAGTGCCCATGCTGACCGCTGTCTATCCCCAAAAGGGCCTACAGTGGTGACGTGAGCATCAGAATGTGACCATGGAAAGATGCAATAATGTGGCCTGGTCTGATGATGTACAAAATGTGGATGGCCAGATGTGTGTGTGCATTGCTTACCTGGGGAAGAGACTGCACTAGAATAGGGGACATCACAATATTTTGGAGGAGCATAACATTTATTAGCTGTAATACTGTTGTGTTCAAGAAGGTCCTCACAATGACGGATAGTAGGACTGTGTGTGTGTGTGTTTGCGACTTTATTTGGTTTGAAGAGTTTAACAGAGGGAGCAGAGAGCTGTCATACTCAATCAGCTCCGACTGTCTGCGTGTGTCACCTACATGCCACAATCTGACTAAATATAGCAATGAAGTGACAGCCTAGTGTCTAACTCTTAGATACTACACATCCAAACATGAACCCTTCCAGATCGCAGCGCCATAAGCACATGTAGAAAAGCATGACGCTTAAGTCAGGTCTGACGAAGCAGCAATAAATAGTAACTCCATGTAAATCTTCGTGTTTTATCTGTTTTTTTCCTTGTACCGCTGATATATAGTGCTTTTTATAGATTCTCCCTCCTGGGGCTGATACAAACTTTATTTTATCTTATCTTACCTTATCTTTTACATTAGGAGGGATTAAAGTACCTGCGGCTCAGTTATGATTTCTATGTCAGTGTACTGCATGGAACCAAACTACATAATAAATAATTTCATCTCACACACACATACACACACATAAACAACATAGATACATTCCTCCCAGTTACTAGCCAAACAAATCTATATGTTTTCTAATGATTTCCATTATAATAGTGTTGCACAATAATAAGTGGGCTGTTGACCAGAAGGATTGATCATTCTGTGGAGAAGGTGTGTGCGTGTGTGTGGCGAACCAGATGCTACATTATTTGTTAATGCAAATAAAAATTGAATGTCAGGGCCAGCACCTTAAACAAGGAATAATAGAGGTCAAAATGATCTCTCTCGTAAGACTTGTCTCATATTTGTACATATTTTGTGTTTTTTTTTTGTTTTGTTTGTTTTTTTAACTTGATAATTTACTATATTGTAAGGACATCAGTATTAATAAGGTGATTACAGCAAATTATATGGGCTGACATGAAGCAGAGTTACTGTTAACACCCAGAAGTAGATTATTATTCTAAGAGCTCTGTTTTTTCCCCATTATTTACAGTACCATTGCACTTTATTATTCCTGAACTCCAAAAATGGACTTACATTGTTAGAATGATATACTGTATGTAATATTAATTTTAAATAAATTACTAAAATATGAGAAGTCTATATGAAACATTTTTTTCCAACCTCAAATGTAAATGAAGTCAGCCAATCCATCGCAAGACACACACACAGTTTGAAACATACAGTACAGACCTAGAGCGGGAATCGAAATCTCAAACCTGGAGGTGTAAGGCTGCATTGCTAACCACTACGCCACTGTACCTTCAGTAGACTTTCCATACCTTTAAACATATCTATAAAGATAACACAATGTTTTTCTAAATAAATATAAACTGTTTGCTTGGCACATTGCTGGGGTATAAGATTAATTTTTAACATCCCGTATGCAATATCATATAGCATACAGTATGAGTAAATGGTTGCCAGTCTGCTATAAAGCAATTAACATCCACATTATAGAGTATGGCTGAAAGGATCAGAAGATCAGTAGATCTGGAACATTTGTCTATGTTATAAATATTTCATTCATTCATTCATTCATTCATTCATCTTCTATACCGCTTTATCCTTGTATTCAGGGTCGCGGGGGCCTGGAGCCTATCCCAGGAAGCTTAGGG
This sequence comes from Clarias pachynema, assembly GCA_030014365.1. Classification (NCBI taxonomy): domain Eukaryota; kingdom Metazoa; phylum Chordata; class Actinopteri; order Siluriformes; family Clariidae; genus Clarias; species Clarias pachynema. The sequence goes on along the minus strand of JAQMYL010000015.1, from coordinate 10,604,095 downwards.
CACAAGGCAGGGTACACCCTGGACAGGGTGCCAATCCATCGCAGGGCACACACACACACACATTATAAATATTTCAATTATATTTTAATTATATTAAAATATATTTCTATTTTTTTTTCAGATTTTATTACAATTCTAAAAAACTTTATAAAAACTAAATAATTCACTCCTACCACACAGGATACTGTGCTGCCTGCCAATATATGAATAGTTTAGAGAACTGCCTGTAGGATTATAGAGGAACTACATCATTTTACCGATTGACATGCAGACATATAAACAAACAAAAAAAAAGTCAGTGTGGCAATACATGAATTGTCATACAAAAGAATCACAATAAGTAACCCACCCCCCCCCCCCCCGTCTCTATTCACTAATAAATTAAGTATTGCAATTGGCAAACTGCTGTAAAATAAGAGTGATAAAAGAGTCTCGAACATGCCATTAGAAGAAAAGAATCTATTTTGGGATGGTAATGGCCCTCAACGTTGCTTACACCACTCTGTTGTTGATTACGCTCCCATTGTGTTTTATTCGAACTTTTATTCGGTTAATAGGAAAGAATTAGTGTTAAGATTGTGCTCATACTGTAGCTACTGTATGTTGATAAAGGTAAGGTTGGTTGTGAGTAATGAAAAGGTGAGGGTGGTCCTCAAACCCTCGTGGCTGAGGTGTGAGTAGAGTGCTTTAAATGATGCCCTTTGGCTCTATTGTTCAACATCCATTATTACTTTCCCGCAGCTCTGTGCACTGTGTCATACAGTCAACAGTGAATGAGAGAGGGTGCTTGAGTGTGTGTGTGCGTGTGAGTGCTTAAATCTGTGTGTGTGTGTGTGTGTGTGTGTGTGTGTGTGTGTGTGTGTGTTTGTGTGTGTGTGTGAAATGAAAGTGTAAATTCTGTTTATTGAGATTATAAATACAAGTAGGTAGTTAGATATGCTGTATATAATATGCATGTTACGAAAGTCCAGTTATCTGAAATGTTAAAAAATAAATATATAGCTTGGGGGAAGGTGAGGATTTATAGAACTGTCCCTCTCTCTCTCTCTCTCTCACTCTCTCTCTCACTTACTCTGTGTTTGTGTTGCGGCTTTAATTCATGGTCCAGAAAGCAGACCTCCATACTCTCATGTTGTCATATATTTAGCTGACCTTTCTGCTAGAGGAAATGGTTCTGACATTTGGGAGCAGCAAAGAAAGGTAGCAAGGTAATATACAGTCCTGACAACCTGAAGGGAACCGTGATGTAGTCAGTCTGTCTTATTCAGGATTTTACTTTCAGCCACTAGCATTGATGATATCCACAGTCATTCTTTTAATTGAAAACTTTCAATATTCTGCTAAAAGAAGCATGAAGTATAGGTCTAGAATTATGGTGGTGAGATCATACCTCTCCTTAATGAATGTGTGATGTTGTCCGGAAAAGGAAATGGCAAGTTGGTATGATTAGTAAGCAGAGTGTTCAACCTGTGATAAGCAGATCACAGTTGAGGTTGGCACAATCAGATCAGAAAAAGATTAGTGAGACATGCACGAAGCATTGTTCACATTCAAGCCTGCATAGGTTATGTAAATCCAGGGGATTAAAAGTGACATTTACAGAGGTAAAACGTCCCTGTCTGTTATGTTTCTAAGTCAAACTATTAGATATTTGGCATTTTAATGCACAGTGCTGTTAAACATATCTACAGACCCAGTCTCTCTTAAAACCTTCTGCCATTGTCGTGATTATTGTCATTATCTTTGTCTCAGATGAAAAGATATGACCTTATATTTGAATATAGTCAATGTACTAATCTTGAAGAGCAAGAAAACTGGTACACACAAAAAAACCTGGTTTTAAAGGCTATGTACTGTAGGAAGCTTTTAAAATTCAAATCCCTACCTTAGACATAAGAATTTACATACAGAAAATTATATGGCTATAGTGTCACATGGTAACTATGCACCGATCAGCATTAACACTATAAACCATCATCAATTAAATACCAGTAAACTGGTAACAAGATCATGGCACCCAAGTGTCAGCCATACCCGTGGGTACCAAGGGCCAGCTCGTCCAGGCCACCCTACAGAAAAGCCCAGTGTAAGTATCTATCCAGTGACGAAAACTTCAAAACAGTTTTTGTAAGTCGCTCCGGATAAGAGCGTCTGCAAAATGCCTAAATGTAAATGTAAAAGCCAGATCACCGATCACCAAAAACTTCAGTGCTGGCCCACAATAGAAAGGTGCCAGAACATCAACTGCACCCACAGGGCCCACAGGCAAAGAGCCCAAGACCTCCAAGATCCCATGTACCTATGGGAGAAACCAAGTCCAATCCAAAGAGGCCCCACATTGTGTTGCCAGAGAAAACAGCTCACCTGAAGAGGTCTTGTAGAGTCATGCTCAAAAGCTGTAGCTGCCCAGGTGGCACAAGGGGACCCCACACAATAATGGGCATAATGTTTTTCATTTTAACATTGGTGTATGACTATACTGTACCCACTATGTATGTATGTTGGGTATTGTACCAGGCAGGTGCATAGTATTCATTTCCAGAGATAAGCACAAGCAATACTCCAATCAGGAATATAAAGCAAACATTATCCAGACTTAAGGTTGACCAAAGTCATTATTCAAAGCACGTTTATCAAAGTACATAAATTTTCATTGCTATCTAATTACCCAGAGGGACGAAGAGTTAGAGTTACGGTCATACTTTTTTTTTTTTTTTTGCTCAGCTAGAGACTTTTAATACACACTTTCTACTTATCTCTTATACTTTTTTCTCTCTAAATACTGGAGTGGTTCATTTAGGTTTGCTCTCTCTGAGAGTTGGCAGTCAGATGAACTCCCACAGTGCGGTAAGTATTGGTTCAGTCTGGCTCACATTGGAAGCCTCTCTGCATGACGTTGGTTCTTATACATGCACATTAGGCCAGAGCTGAAGGGGGACTGCACTTAGGAAAGAATAATGAGGGGGAATGTTTTGGGTGTTCATGTCTTTGGTCCTTCTAGTAAAACCATCCTGTAATGTTTTGTGCACACCAGATTATTTGAAATTAGGAATGCATCAGTACAGATTGTATGATCTGGTATCAGACTGTTCCCATGCCCTTTGTGTTTGTAAAAAATTCTCTGAAAATTTTCATATTGCCTTTCTGCCAAATTCCAAATGCAATCTGGATCACCTGACCAGAGCATTTACTCATGTCCTTGCCTTAGATATGTTCCACTGTCTTTTCCAAGACAGATCACTGCTTAATGTATAAACAGGACGGCAGCAGCTACAGTATACAAATTGCTTTGTTGATGAAGATAATAACTAAAAATGGCTGGCCTTCAGATTGACCTGTGAGCAGCTAAAGGTTGCATTACTATGTTAGTTATTCAGCTGCTGCAACCGGGACAAAATAACACATTACTATAATAGATTGATATTTTTTGTCAAATTTTAAACATTTAAAAATTTGTGCTTAAACCATCACTTTTTGATTCATTTTAAGGTCTATTTTCATTAGACCAAATAAAAGCCTGGTCTTGTTAGACTGAACATAACTGCATTTACAGAGTGGACAGACTTTACTAGAAGGTCTTTGCGGAAAATCAATAGTAGGAGGTAATTAAGTATACAAACAGACTGACTGCACCTGAGCACTTGCCAGCTGGAGATCCACTACATTCAACTGTCTGTCAAAATTTTCTATACTGTCATTGTTGGTTAGTCCCACAGTCAGCTCTCACACCTGATATTATAGTTTCAAAGGTTTCAAAAGTTTTTACATTTTTGTCTGATATTCAAGATGTACAGTTTATGGCAGTGGTGGCTTAGAGGGCTAAGGCACTGAGTTACTGACCGGAAGATCGGCGGTTCAATCCTCAGCTCCACCAGGTTGCCACTGTTGGGCCCTTGAGCAAGGCCCTTAACCCTATCTGCTCCAGGGGCGCTGTATCATG
>JAQMYL010000015.1:10582825-10594946 GCA_030014365.1 Clarias pachynema | reverse complement strand
ACCTTACGAACGTGTGACTTACCTAAGAGATACTTAGCGTAAGAACGTTTCGGGAAATGCGCCATAACGTTAAGAGATAGGTTAAGGTACAACTTAAGAACTACTTAGCGATAAGAAGCTTTCGAGAAACCGGGCCCAGTTCGGTGTGGTCCTACAGAAAGGCCAACACAGAACAAATCTCTGAAAAAAATAAATGCTGTCCACTACGGAAAGACACCCGAGCACCAATCCAGCCTCCAAACTAACCAGAGCCTGATACGAACAAGCAGCCATGGGATGCACCGGACAAATAAGTCTGATCCATGGGGGCCTCACTCCACAACCCACAGCACCCAAATTAAGCTCAGTGAGACTGCAGAAGCTTCATATGAGTCTCAGCTGAACTTTGGAACGAAGGTTATGGAATTTGATCTTGATTACTTACTGTATGTTGTACCAATTTACAGGTGAGAAACTTGATGATCCAGCAGGAAAATTTGACCGATTTACTATACTTTTGATGTAAGACTTGAAAAAACCCAAAGTATCCCTTTAAGGCTCTGCTGTAAGCAGTTGGAGAGGTCATTATGATCATTTGATGGCTAGAGATTTGAAGTGATTTTGATTACATGGTTTGTTTTTAAGGAGGCCATTACTGAAATCACACCACATTTCTACAGACCTCAGACAAGTTTCCTAAATAAGGATCATTGCATTAGCACTTAACTCTTTTTACCAGGGGCCAAAATAAAACCTGTTTTGAAGGTGTACAGAGAATTTATTTTCTGGGCTTTAGGATTTTAAAGATTTTCATAAATATTTCTCCTTTTCCTATCCTTCCTATCAGTAGTACAGTGTTTAATCTTTAAAAGACCTCAATTGTGTTGTCTGTTTAGTTTCTGTTATTGTAGAGTTGTATGAATTGTTCAGTCAGCATGGGGCTCACATACCTCCTCTTTCTCTTCTTCCTGTATATCAGCAACTAAACACAGAGTCATGATATTCTACACACAGAAACCCAACAGGTTTCTGAATAATCTTAGAAGTGAATTGTGTCAGTAAAATCGTTCATTTGTCATTAGTGAAATGTTGGACAAGTCGATTTCCTTTCCTCAGTCCTTCAAATGTACTTGAAGAAAGGTTAAAGCTCAGATTGGTGTGGTGGTACTTTTATTTGAGTTTTTAAAGCTTTATTTAGGTAACCACAAAGGAGAAATGTGTTGCTTTTCACCTCCTCTCCACAGGTTTCTCAGACTCAGTGATAATACTTGTGGGGAATTCCCCAACCAAATTCTAAGGTAGTTTCACACAGTTTATTTTAGACCTGTCATTTTTGCACATATTTTAACCAGGTCAAGATTCAGCAAAAGGAGAACTGTGGCTCATACATCTTTTTTATACGTCATTGTTAAGCTGTGGGGAACAGGCAGGAACCCAGATCATTAGGATTTTTCTGTATGTGACATAAAAGTCTTAAATGCAAATGCAGACAGCATTTAAGTCTCCTGACATTTCAGAGTCAGTGTTACAGGACTAAGTCACTTTTAAATACGAATTTGTAAAAGTGTTTCTAATTCAACACCAATTACTTCACACTCATGAAGCAAATGCCTACAGCCAGGATATATATATATATATATAAATTCAGTATATTTAGATTTCACAGTGGTGTCCAAATTAATAATTGCTAGCTAGCCTGATATCTTGTTTCGGACTAAATGATAAGGCTAAACATTGGTAGCCACTGTAATGTAATACAATATAATTAGCTAGTAAGCTAATTAAGCACTTTAATTCACACTAATAGAATTTGTTCCCAGGGAGGGGACAAGTGCACAGTCAGAGTCCTTATTCATTCCTGATAAATTTTCCAATGTAGCACAAGAAAAGAAATCTCACCAAAAATTAGGCAGTGTATCGGCCAAGAGCTGCGGTTTTCTGTACATCCATATGTACATCCATCTATTGTCTATAGTGCTGATCCTATGTAGGTTTTGGGGGCCTGGAGCCCATCCCAAGGAACAATTTTCATTCGAGAGTTCTAAATCGTTTATCAAATAAAATTTCTATTTGTCACATTCACAACCATACATAGTATGATACACCATGAAATACATAAATGAAAAACAACTGTTCATGCGATAGAATAAAAATATTTTTCTGCAATAAAAGAAAACGTACACTAAGAACAAAAATGTACAACTTAAAATCTGCTAAATAACTGTTACTTTCAGCAGGCCTGTAAAAGTAATAGCATTGACGCAAAACCTGCTTGTTCTAAGAGCCTCGGCCACTGATTTGTTTAACCCTGATACATACTGTAGATACAGAGATGCCAGGCGTCTATAAATGGAAGTGTTGAACAGCTTATTTATTTATTTATTTATTTATTTTATAAGGCATGGGCAGATCAGTGCTCTGGTTCACATTATGTAGTTTTAATCTAGTGATCAGAAGATCTAAGGACTGACAGACAACCAGTGAGGGGCTCATCTAGAAATATGAAAGTCATATTATTTCACTTTACCCAGGGTGTGTTGAGATCTGACACTTATTTCAGTGAGTGCTAACACATGCATTCGATGAGATGTGCAGCCTAGCTATCTAAAGCTCATGCAACAGGGCAGGTACAAAGTTAACTACTCTGTTCTGTATCCACGAGCTTACAGACACTCATGATCGGCTATCTCTCATTGACAGAGGAGAGAGGAATCCCCTTATAAACACGCGGAAAGCACTTACCACTGGTCATAAAAGGCATTGGCAGCACTGGGATTGATTTTCTGAGGAGCATTTTCAATAATCATTTCTGAGTGAGAATAAATATGAATGTAGGACATCTAACACACAGTATTAAGATCGGGGATTAGAGGTGAATACTGTACAACATGCCTCTTACTTGCTTTTGGGATTGCTTATTAATCCTGTGTTATCTGTACTGTATAAATCCAGCTCGACCTCGCTGCCGTGGACTGAATATTGATTGCCGTGGCTTGTTTTGCCTTAAAAAGGTCAGAAAGGGGTACATGGGCTTTTTCCACTCTCGGAGCTCACTCTTGGGCAGGGCTTCATTTGCAAGCCAAAAAAATTTCTTTGTGTAGCTTACTGACCTACGCTTCCATTTGTTTTTACGCAGGTCAGCTAAGTTTGAACTCGAAAGAGTGAAGAACCAACCTGCTCTAACGTATGCTACATGTAAATATATAGATATGAGAATAATGTTTGTTTCAGTGAGATAACACACTCATCACTGGTAAACTGCATTGTTTCCAAGGTTTCCTGTTTATCCTAAAAGCACAGGTTAAACCTTAGAGGAGAAAATGCATGGATGTAGTAGACATAAACAGACATAGCCTTGTGGGTGTCTGAAAGGCAGACAGAGACGCACATATATTAAGAAACAGAGTTGTTTAGGAGCGAGATTTATTTTCATTACTGATTCCAGTTACCTAAGCAACAGTCGCTGATAGGGAGGGACATTTAATTATGGCAGAGCATAATTAAATGCAAAGTACGGCTGCATCAAACAGCTTGGATGGGCAGCGCTCAGTCTCTCGGCAGCATTCTGAGAGAGAGAGAGAGAGTGAGAGAGAGAGAGAGAGAGCGCAAGGGAGGCAGGAGGAGGAGCTACCAGTGGAGTGGAAGAAAGGAGAGAGGGGAGGGGGTGTAGTGAAGGGAGGATGAGCACAGAGCCGCTAGCAGGTGTGTGGCAGAGTTGAAAGCAGCACCAGAGATTGCACTGCATTGGCTGGGGAAAGACACAACGACTGCAACTGCTGCCACACGGTGAGTAACTTCTTCACCTCATCTGCTGAGCTTTAATATGAGGTGCACTGCGATGATGTGATGTGGTTAGATGGTGTTACTGTATGTTGTTTGGGTGAGGTTGTAAAATTCAGTTTCAGGGTAACGAAGCTTAAAGAGAAGCAATGCCGAGATTGTTACAAAGCTTGTTCTTCAGCTTCATTATCTGGTACTGACAGCTGTTGCAGGGTTTAATGCTGTACAGATCACACGCATGAGTCTGGAGCATGATGTGTAACCAGATAGCTCTCACACTCCTAACCCTATGTGGCACCCAGTGACCTTGCACACTTCAGTTTAATTCAGTATTTTTTTATACAGTCAACACCGACATTGCTTTTTACACACAACCACACACACACACACACACACACACACACACACATCCCTATATAGAAGGAGGCTGGCAGATTTTCCATAGCAGCAGTATTACTCGTATCCAGTGGGACAGACAGATCGGTGAGCAATAACAAGGGTCTGTTCACGCCTCATTATCTGTAATTAAGTGCTCGGATAATGACGTGCTATATCGGAGTTTCTGTCAGACTTAGACTCAGAGAAGTGTTTAAGTGTTATTTTAGGACTTTCAGACGCCCCGAGGTGCAGCTCCCAACCTTCTATACCGTCTAACTCCAGATTTGCAGTCTGCATCACGCTCACTTCCAGACAAATTTGGTTGAAAAAAAAAAAAAAGATGATGAGCGAGGGGTGCATCGCATTTGAAATGTGACTCACTGTGTCTGTCTCATTCTCATTCTGCTGTGGAGAGCTTTTAATATCTCATTTGCTCTCAGTTGAAGTCTCTTCCGGAAAGCTGAGTTCGTCTGCTCGGAGGAAAATGAGAGAAAGCGCGTGGGAGCGATTTATTTATTTGGATCCGCAATCGAAAAAGAACAGAGAGTATCGTAGCGGGTCTTGCACTCTCTTAGCAAGGTAATTTGCTGTCAGAACTCATTTAACTGAAATATTATTTGATGAAGAAAAGAAGCAACAGTCCAACAGGCTGCTGTCAGTCTAAAGGCGTCCCTCAGGCATGCATCTCAGTCTCGCTGCATGTACAGTATTCCATAATGCATACTTATCATGTGACGAACTGAAAGGTTCACATTGCAGGTCTAGAGTATATTTCTTAAATTTGTGTGGTCATCATGCATGAAAAGATCCAGTCAGATCACACAAGTTGTGCTGTTTATACTCTTTAATGTGATCTTGATTAAAACGTCAAATCTGTGACAGTGTTATTATTGTACGTCCTTTTGGTCTCTGTGTGGTAATTGCACTATAATTACAACGTACAGAATATTTCCTGTTTCTTTTAAGTCAACAGCTGAACCATCATCTCCAGAATCAACTCCTCCGTGTTCTATTAATATGATTGTACATTTGGTCAGTCAAACCACTTGATAAAAATAAAGCAGGCTTTTGTTCTCTTAATTTACCCTGCACTTAAGGAACAGCACTGAGTCACATACGGGTGTGCCACTTACAGTACAAGTTGTGAATTCTAGCTAAGGGTCTTTTGGACTCCCAAGAGGAAGGGAATATCAGGATTATTTAGTCAAGTCCTAATTAAATTGGTGTAGATTAGTAGTTTTTGATTAGCAGAGCTCTGATTATTGGCTTGCCTGCTGAAAAGGATTTATTGGGTCAAAAATAAAAAAACAGAAAGCTGCTTGATTGTTCTTCGGTTCATTATGAGCTTTATTATTGACTATACCATATGTTTTTATTAACTATAAATAAAAACTCATTCATACATGTTACATATTTAAGAACGGTGTTATTTTTAGAAAACACTTCATCTGATATTAATGCCAGTTTAGAACAGTGTATTAATCATTCAAGAGCATTTGGAATTTTATTGGCAGAGGATGCTGACATGTTCACCACGAGGGAATTTGTCATTTAGTAACACCTGTTTACTGCCTGGAGCAGTCATAATATATGCACGCCTTCAATTAGGGAGGCATGACAGACTGGGAGGCCTGATCCCCGCACAGTTTCCACGTTTCTTTGGCTGTGCTTATAGATGCTGCTGTACACTGTTGATTGTGATAATAACAGTGAAATGTGTGTTTAATCAATGTTACACGCTTTTTCTGAGTGAAGCCTGTTGTCTATGGAGCGCAGAAGCTTAAAATTTTTTAATATGAGTTTTTAACTTTTTTTTTTTTTTAAGTTGAAATTGAAAGGGATTTTTTTTGCCTTAAAAAAAAATCAAGTTCAGTGTTTAGAAATCTCCAAAAATAGGTGATATAAATGTAACATTACAAAACATGCTGTATAAAACAAACAGTACAACAATTTATGCGATTGATCCTAATTCCTCTAATCCATTTTAACTTCAAGCAACACTAATCCTCACTGCAATTGGACACCGCTCTAAATTGCATCTGCTTCTTTTCCATGGGAATCCCGGATGCTTTACCTTTGGCCGAATTTGCATGCATTGTGCATTCTTGTGATTTGAATTATTGCAATTTGTGTATTTTGGGCTCCGATTTTTTTCTCATAGGCTGCATAAAACAGACAAACATCCAAGATGATTTTAATGGCACATGTACCATCTGTAAAATCAAATATACTGTAAAAAAAAAAAAAAAAGTCTCCAAAACCTTGATTTCCATGCTTTGATTTAATTCTGGATATCATAATATCATCATAAGACCATAATCAAATCATAATCATTCTAATTAAGAAACCCTGGAGTCACATTATGAGCAACAGCAAAGAAATAAAGGATAGCGTTAAGAATTCAGTCTGAATCCCACAGGGAGAAGAGCAGCTGATGCTGTTCTCCAGTAATTACCTTTTCAGTGGCCTGTGTGTTACAAAGACACTTTCTCCCTTCCCATTGCAGGGTGTTATACTGTAGGCTGGACAAAAGCAGCCGTGGAAAATCAGTTAATGCAAAATCTTGGTAGCCTAATGGGAATTTCCTACATGTCAAAGCAGGCTGAACAGCAAGGAATTACTAAACCCTCTTCCTATTAGAGTAATGCATAATCTCAAATATGCCTTCAGTTACAGCACTAAATGATGACAAATAACCTTCCTCAAGAGGCGTTTGACAGATGATACTCTTCATCAATAACCTAGTGAACCAGTATAAGAATGCATTTGTTGATAGAACTATTGGAGTTTTCTTTACGTCACTTCGACCAAGGGCGTCTGCCCGATGTCGTAAATGTAAATGTTAATGTAAATGTGATACATCTGGGGTTGACTTTATTTTCCTTTAGAATACACTGAGAGTTACCAACCATACCACAAGCAAGATGCATTTATTTCATTGCTGGTTATGGAGATGATGATCAGTAACTGAGAATACATTTGGCAGGCTCTTTCCTACGATTAAGACCCATGAAGCAAAAAAGCAATTTGAAGGGTTTGTTTTGGCTCCTGCCTGAAGTTCACTCAAGGTCCATGCCTCATTCTGTCTGTCTGTTTTAGCTCAATGTGCCTTACAGATTTTATCCAAGTGCTTTCGTTTAAAACAGTATATCACAATTATCCTCTAAAATGAATGTTTTTAAAACGCTGGCCATGAAAGCAGAAAGATGGCATTATTTAAGCGAGACCCATTTATGTGAATCATGAGGAAATTTGAAAGTTAATGAAATCTGCATCGCTTTGTATTCTGCGTGGTTTTTCCACTGCTACAGTATATATGATAATGACGGTTCAGGAGAGTATAACACAACGGAAGCACACTGGAGAGTAACCGCATTTCACTCAAAAAATGCCTGATCAATGGATTTGGCAGGCAGGGAAGGTATAATGAAACCTGTGAAGGAAGTTCAACCCCCCCATCCCCCCAGTCACGACCTGATCCCCAGAGATAGCTTTCTAAGGTTTGTTTCCAAGCTGGATTTCAGGGCAGCAGATCTTAGGAAAGAGGATCAGATAACATTAATACTTGCAAGTGGCGGGGGATAGCGCTTTAAATTGCTTTAAAAGTTTATGTCATTTTTAGGTTGTTTCTGGTTAAAAATGGAAATAAAATCCAATCATAGAGTTGTTTGAGGATCCACAGTGACAGTGATACAAGTCCTCTATGACTATATTTCACAGTAGACAAAACAAATGCCAGATGTCTGTAGAAAGAATTAAATTTAATTTTGTTTGTATAGCACTTGTAATAATGGACATTGTTACAAAGCAGATTCACACAACTATATAAACCCCAGATATAACTTTTATATTTTAAGTTTAATCATAATGATGCAATGCAAGCCGGGGGCGACAGTAGCAAAAAAAAAATAATCTCCCTAAAATAACATGAGGAAGAAACCTTGAGAGGAATTAGACTCAAAAGGGAACTTATCCTTATTTGTGGAGAAACTTGATTGTAAAAAATTCCCTTATATGATTGCATAACCAGGAACTCAATTACTGTTTTATCAAGTCAATTTTGTCAAGTCGATTTATTAAACGATCACTGGCTGAGACTTGGATTTCTGAGACATCATAGCCAAACTGTTTGTATCATTTGTAGTCCCGAGCCATCTTCATCTTCTACATCATACTGTATATTTTGTCTGTCCGTATGAAGGCCATCCTCAGCAGCAGTATGTAAAATATACACATAGTGTACGCGCTATTAAAGTAATTCGTTTTCATGTATCAGAAGCTTTTTTGAGTCCGTTTGGACGGACAGTTCAGTGCGTTTGGTTGAGTGTGTTACTAACCCAGATGCAGCAAAGTAAAATCGGTGGTTCTCCACAAGTGAATCCAGGTCAGGATTGCATCATGATGTAACCTGTCCGACATAATAAGATCTCAGAGAACTAATTTGCTTGTGCAATCTGATCAATTGTGCATGTGATTTATGAATAATACTTGTGCAATGTCACAGACAAGGAGAGAATGAAATATTTTTAACTTGATAAAGGAGTAAAACTCAAACGTGTAATGGAGAAATCCACATTAAGTGCAGCTCATATTATTAAAGTGCAGCTTATATTCATAAAAAGCTGTTTTATAAAATATGAACAGAATGCAATACAGTATGTGAATTCAGTTCAATTTCAATTTAGTTTTATTTGTATTTAGCTTTTAACAATGGTCATTGTCACAAAGCAGCTTACAGAATCGATATAAATGATGGATGAAAATTCTTCCACAAGCCTTCTTGATTTGGTGATGATATTGATGAATATTCAGTGATTATTAAATGTAAAGCCGGCCATAATATTGGGCCATCATTTCTAGGAGTATTCTAATTATTTCCATTCATTCATTTATGAAATAAAGGTGTTTACTCAAATGTAATGTACGTTTTCTTATTATACACGAAGTCAGACTTTTTCGTAAATGCATGTATTTGTATGTAAGATTTCAAGACCAAACATTTTAAAGAATCTGTAAATGACACGGAGGGCACTGCAGAAGTCCCGTGAACATTCTGCGAGTTGTCCCCAACTTGTAAAAGAGACGCATCCTTCTGTGGGAATTGCGCACACGATTATTCACCAACACCACTTGCACATTACAGGAGTTAAAAGTCCCGGTTTGACTTGAACGCCCCTCGTATAAACACAATAATTTCAGTTACTAATAAATTGCATCTTCATTACGGCAAACACACACACAAAAAATATGCTCTATTACGTATGTAAAAACAAACCAAAAAAAACAATAATCTGTAGTACCTATTAGTAAATCAGGTTGTAAAATCAGCTCTTAGAAGGAAAATGCTTCTTCATCAAAGTTCAAGAGCTCTCATGAGATCTGAGACAGAATTTAACTCTTTTTGTACTATGTTTTAGACAATACTGACTCTGCAGTGTTCGTTTGTTGCTTTCCATACAACATAATGTATTGAGTCAAGTTAAAGTTCTGCAGTTGATTCCAGGTCTCTATTGAGATGAATAGTATATATTTGCATTCAACGTATATTGCCTCAAGCAGTGTTTTTGCAGTAACCTCTTTTTTTCTTCTGCTTGATGTGGAAAAGGCTTGATCCCTTAGAGAGGACATTGAAAGGGCTTTAGGTTCATGTTGAATTACAGGAATATCTTTGTCTGTATGTCTTTCAGCCTGAGGATCACACACCAGTTGTTTTCTGATGGGAAATTGAAGGTCATACTTCAGCAGCTCACTCACATTGCCACTGAATCATATTTAGCCTACGCTGTAACACAACCTGTTTTATTTCAGTTTGAGAATAATGTAAAACCTAATTATGACCAGACGTAAGCTAAATAAATAAATAAATAAAAGTCAGAAGTTCAATGAATTGAATTACTCAACTCTCCCTTGGAGCAGATACTGCTCATACTCATCTTTCCCATGTAAAGAACTCGTAAAGAACCAGGAATCTACTAATGAAAGTGCAAAGACTGCTGGGAGTGGCTTCGTACACAGCTGCATGGAGTAATACAAATGTCAACCCCCAGGGTGCCACATTGATAAAGCTCCCCTCCGTGACCTCAAAGTCTTTGTGTTTATGTGTGTACTGTATGTAATATGTGTGTGTTTGAGCGTGAGAGGTGATGCAGCACTAACCAGCTCTGCATCTGTCTCTCTGTGTCTGCAGGAAACAGGATGGAGGTGAGCCACGTATCTCTAGCACACTAGACGCCACATTGCTCCAGGCTCCGCTGCCCTACGCTGCCCCTGCATTCCAAAAGGTACTTCTCAAGCTCTGTACTTCTCTAACACGCACACACACACACACACACACACACACATTGCTGCCTTTAACACTAAGCCTTAAATCCTCACTGATACCTTCCTTTGCTCTGTATGTTTTCCCTCTTGTACTTCAATCTGTTGCCTGCAACATTACCAAAACTCTTCATACAGATGGCTTGGCTTTTGAGAGCACCCTTTTCTATGGCATTTATTGTATACATGTTGCTAGCATGGTACTAATGGCTTACACGAATGATATGAGAGAGAGTTAATCATGTGCTGTGTGATAACTTACTTGTAAAAAAAAAAAAAACACACATCTGTCCCATATTTTTTCCAGAAATCCGGTTCCTCAGTCAAACCATTCGCTCCTGGAAACAAACATGTAATTGTTAAAATAATGCACATTATAAAGCTTCTTTTTTTCATATAAACCACTTGCCAATTCGCTCAGGGCTCCAGGGATCCGGCTGTGTTATAAAACACATTTCCTGCTCACTAACTCAAGGCCCTGCCAGAAATCCACTAATTATTTTTTTGTATACAGTGCATTGTATGTGTGTTTATATAATAAGTATAAAAGAAGGCAAATGCTTTTTTTTTACCCTTACACAGGATGTAGGACAAAAAGTCAAAAGCTTGTTCTACATTGGAGGGCAAAAGTTTGCATGGCCCCATGGATTTTTGGGTGAAAGAAAGAAAATAAAGCTTTTTATCCTCCTTATAAATAAACAGAATAATTAAGATGGGGGTGTAAAGGGGGATACAAAACTGATTTGTAGTTTAACATTCCCAATTTAGTTACTTTTGGTAATGAAAGAACATCTGTGAAATCTAACACACTTAGGCCCTTAGACGTGAATTGCTAAGATTCCCAAATAATGCGAGCTGATTTGCATGTGCAATGGGACATACATTTTTTGGTGGGGGCTAGTTGTTTTTGATAGACATGGCGAGTTCAGATCTTAAATTAAGATCCAAGAATATGAAATGTAGTGAGCAGTGAGCTCTTTTGAGAAATCGTCTGTAATATACTTTTTAGCACTTTTGTCTGTTTTCACTAAGGTAGTCAATAAAACCTTTCCACCAACTGTATTTAAGTGTCGTTGGAAATGCATGTGCAAACATGACGTGAACACCTAATAACAAACCATTGTTTATAAATCTTCGTACTAAGGCATATTTTTGATAAGCACTCTCGTTATTCAATCTTAATGAATAGTATAATTTTGTTTCAACTGGATTTTCAGGTGCTGAATGTGTGGAGTCCTGCTTCATTTTGTAATTTTAGGTAAACATGCCCAAACTGCATATGTATAAGAGCAAACATGTTAAAGCAGACCAGACCAGACAAACCTTCATTAAATTAAGGCCTTTATGCCGTATTGGTATATGTTCATTTCCTCCCTCTTTGTCGTTTTATCCTAAGGGTGTGCAAACCTTTGGAACTTTTATACTTCAGCCATAGCTTTAGACATTTTATACAGTCTTGTTCACTGGCTGTGTTTTGGCGTAGTGATGCAGAGGGCAGCGCCACTGTCAGTCAGTCCCTGGTTCGATCTACAGTAGAGATCAACTGTCTATATGAGGTATCTCCCCAAACTCCCAAAACCATGAAATTCAAATCAAATTCAAATTCAAATTCAAATTTTATTTGTCACATACACAGTCATACACAGTACAATATGCAGTGAAATGC
>JAQMYL010000015.1:10567380-10581742 GCA_030014365.1 Clarias pachynema | reverse complement strand
ATTCTCTATTTTTAACACAGAAAATATTTTCTCATAAATAAATCACACCTGCATATTCATATGCATATACCCATATTAGTTCCTATATATATTACACGAACATACACAAAAAAATGAAACCTCACACATTCTAGATTTTGACAAAACATCATTAAAGTTTGATAACTAAAATCAATTGCGTTGCTCTTGAATATTTCTGCCTTTTGAAGAATGTTTAGTAGAACAATGAAGGCAAGGGAGCAGGTAACTTAATTACCCTTTTGATCGTACTCATATTTTTTTTCCTAGCTGTGTTCTTCAGTTTCCCTAGTATTTGAAAGTTGACTAGCAAAAGAGATCTTTTCCTTGATGTAGCTTTGTGTTTATTTTTACCTTGCTCTGCATTCTACATCATATCACTCTGCGAAACAGAATCAGCCATGCATCAGGTTGTAATTTGAGTCAGTCGCTTTAAAGTAAGATACATATGGACAGCTGCTACTAATCTCTTGAGAAAAAGACTATTTGCTTTCTGTTTTCCTTTCTCTGCGGGCCGTACTCACTGCATGGCTGTGATGCCAATCTCTGAGCTCCTGTTGTTCATCACTAGAAGGGAATTTCTCACTTATTCATCCCCACCTGCTCTGGAAAGATAGCGCGAATTGCTAGACTGGCACAGTCAGGGCCAGTTTGCTAACAGCAGGACATGGAGAACAATAATGTCTGATATCAATAAGCAAGCAGAGCGCGTAGGCAGTAAACACATTAATTAATGGCAAGAGAGCTCAAACCAGGGCCTGGTGCCCATGGGCTTGTCTGTGGCTTGGAGGTGAAACGGAGTTTAATTCACAGTTTTCAGCCTGAGCTCTCAGCCCTTCACTCCACCAGACACTTTAGCCATGATGAGGATAGAGGAGGTCCAAAGGACAGTGCTGTGGTATTGCTGATTTAATTAGTGCTGAGTCAAAGAAAGCCATGGAGGAGAGAGAGAGAGAGAGAGAGTGAAAATGAGAAAGAAAGAAAGATTTAATATCAGAGAGGGAGGCGATAATCTAAGAAAAAGACAAAAAAAAAATGAACACGAAGAGCACTCGTGCAAACAGTGACAAATACAAAACACAATGCAGTACCCTGCAATAATGTACAGTAGCGCCAACCAGAGCTGAATTGAGGTAGTGCAAATAAACTGTCTATAAGATGGTGAATGCAGTAACTTTTCTTGCAGCAAAGAAGAAAAAACGTTTGCACCTATGACTTTTATGACTGAAAACCCCAACAGTTTTGAGTGAAGGATGTTGCCCAGTATGTGATTTGTTTTGTCTTTGTGTCAAAAAAAAATTAAGCAATCACAGTGTTCATTTCAAAAATGACCTTTCACAAATGATGCAAATGAAATAAATATCACATAAGTCATGAATATCGGATCAAGTACAATCGTTACACGTTATTGTTACACAAGTTTTTTTTTAGACTGGCTTAATTGATGTTCTGTTTTATACCCTTATATCCAATCCTGGAGCACCAATATTTATCAGCTCAGCAGTTTTTGATGTTATGACAGACAGATTTTGTCTCAATTTTGTTTCAAAGGCAACAAGACTACCTATCATAAATGTGAAATCTGTAATTGATTTCTGATTATGCATCAAATTTTGGTCTTGTGACATAAAACATGCATGCACAAGTGAAAATAGTTGGTGTCATACCTCCATGTTGGAATTTTTCCACCTTTAATGTAAATTGGATAATCTTGATCCATAGTAAACTTTCACACTTAGACCAATGTCACTTGTTCTAACAACATAACCGTCAGTGGATTATAGACTTTGCTGCGGCAGGATGATAATAATGACATTAATTCAAGAGTCTATTGCACTTGACTGTAGTATGCTTCAGTACTATCTACTGAATACTAAAACCACACAGAAAACCTGAAGCTATCCCAAAACAAATGTGTATATTGGAAAAGAGAGACACGTTTCCCTTTTTTTCTCAGCCTTTGCATGAGAAACAAGGTCATTGTTGTGCACAGGCACAGTTTCTGATGTACAATCTATAATCCTCCTTTCCCTTTCCCAATATTCATACAGTATGTACTGTATCATAATGGATCATAATTTTTGTTAGAATTCAGCACACTAGTGACCAAAAGTATTAGCACAACATATGCCATGTATTAGTTCTCTCTGTGCTCAAAACAGGTGTCTTCACAAATTAATTCTAGCCTATCTGGTTGAAGATTTGGCTTTGTGACATTGGTGTTCAGCTTCTGGAGGGTCATCTTAGACCAAAGACCCAACAGAAAACAGTTGGACAATAGTGAAAAGGCAGTAAAAGTCAAGAAACCATCTTCTGTACATGGTTTTCAGGAAGCAATCAAGCATGCGAGGATTGAGCGATTGCCTTTCCGGATCCTGCATGTTTTGAATGATAAAGGACTTCATACTAAATATTGATTGTTGTAACACATTATAATCCTGATTTTATATATATATTATTTTTACGAATATGAGAACGTCATTAAAAAATTTAATTTCAATTTTGTATCAATACCTTTGTCCACCACTGTAGATTTAATTCCATTTATTGTCTTTAAAGATTCAGGAGAACCATATATTTAAACTAATCCAGTTTACCATTTCTGTCATTAACTGTCCTATCCTCTGCTCCACGTCTGTCCACGGACCAAAATAATTCCTGCCACAGTGGACCTTTGTTCAGATTTAGGACCAATAGGTGCAGTGATAACGCTATGGATCTAAGTGAGGCAGGAAGCATGCTGCCCCATGTTTGCACAACATCTAGATAGGCAACCAAATCAGTGAAACATCTGCTTTCATCTGTCAAAGAGCAAAAGTTTTTAAATCATTGGTCATTCAAAAGAGGTAGTTAGTAGTTGAATGGATTTAAAATAGAGCTTATATAAAGTTGTGAATGAGGTTTTTATAAAGATTAATATTTGCTTTCCCTATCAACAAGTATCCAATAAATATAACTTTTATCAAAACTAGGAGTCTGAGTTCAGTCTGAGCCTCAAGGGACCACAACATGAACAAAAAAAAAAACTCTCCCTTTTATTAGTTTAACTTTGTGTGGTGTTGAATACATCAGCCATCTTTTAATCATATAAACATATTTAATTCTTTGCTCTCTATTCCCATGAACTTTAAAGGGCATTACTCAGTTGCGATTGTGCATGACTAAGGAATTACATCATTCTCTTGGCTTTAAGTGATGCCATTTATCAGGGCATGTCTCACAGGACTACCTTTATCTAGCTAAATACAAACAGTCATATACATTTATTATTTCAAACGACATTCACAGCTATCCTGTATGCTGATCCGTACTGCTGATATGATCTGACTATACAGTGATGAACCATTACCAAATACAGTATAAGTACAGCTGCAGTCGACTAGCCTCTGGCACAGTAGTACTCATTATTTACAATAAAGACTTATATACTGTACTGTAGGTATAACATAGTTGATTCAGTGTTATACAGGAGACAAAACAATAGACATTGATTTGCAGGAGACGTGAGACAAAAGGACTAACACAGCAATGAGCATGACACATTAAGCTAAGGAGCAGGACCTGTGATGTATTCTAGCACTTTACATGTGATCCAGAAGGCTTAACATTGCATCTTTAAGACAGCTCATTTCAAGAGGTTTTGCTGAGGCCTAAAGACTTTACCCAGACTCCTCATGGTCACTTGGTAATTTCATAATACCATGAATGAATGTTTTTTTTTTTTCCTCTTTAGCTGAGAGGCTCTTAAACTTGGGGTCGGATCCTCACCTGTAATTGACTCAAAAACAGATTATTAAATTTGATATTTTAATGTACAGTAACTTTATATACATTTTTATTATTTAGACTAAATCCATAGAATTTCATAATAAATAAAACTGCCTGATTACTATTTCTATCTAGTACCATTTCTATTCTAGTTTCTAACACTATAAAATATAACCCTTACCATTTCCACATTTTGATCATACAGTATACAAACTATTGGATATTATTAGTAGAGAGGTCATGTGCTGACTTGAGACATGCATAACCTTTTTTTCCTTGTAATATAGTGATGTAAACAAAATCAGCGGGATCTCAACCCACACTTAAATTCTTGGTGTTCATGATAATTAAAATGCCCACTTAGTTGATAAGAATTCCTATCAACAGTTCTTCTGTTCTTTCTGATTAAGATAGTTTCGCATCATGATTCTCCATCTAGGAAGAGATTAGACAGTCTTGTATTTTCTGTGAGATTTTGAGGTGAATGGAAGAAAAAAAAATAATGTTGTTGTCACGAGTATAGCAGTGATAGGTGAAGTCATTAGATTAGATTAGAACACTAAGCACTGTGATTCAGTATATCGTAAAAAAAAAAAAAAAAAAGAGTGGGCAAAGAACTGATCCCTGGGGAACTCCCATAATAAGGCATTGATATAATGAGGCTTCTCCAATTAACAGTACATACTGTAGATATGATGATATGATGGAAACTGTATCATGTCTAAGCCATACTAGGAACTAGATGACCCATGATAGACATCAACATTATGTTTATTATGGATTAGTTTAAGTTGAAAAAAAAAATTTCTTTAAAAAAAAAAAAAAAAAAGGAGGTGGAAATAATGGGCTGACAAGATGTATAGCTTATGTAAGATTCTAAGAGATTGTGGTGTTTCAAAATTATCCAGGTACTTTAGTGTCTGCAATCATAGCACAGTATATGAGAGCTTTTCACCTACAGATTTGTGATTCATGCATCTTCATGGTTTGGTTCTCTGACACACCAGCTTTAAATATCCTAAACTATTTATTGATTTTCCCTTTTGCACTTTTTCTATTTTATGCACTACTCAATATAGTCAGTGAAGAAAGGAATGGGCTGTATACACCACAAATGGCCATGTGTACAGAAAGATGGCTCTGTGCTATCAATTAACACTGGATTAGATGGCAGTAGTGTACAGTGATGAGCCTGATATTGAGATGCATCCAGTCGTCACTGTTTGTCCAGTGCAATAATGTGTGTCTGTGTGTACTTTCCAACCATATCTACAATACAGGATACTCTCCTACTAACATCCTTTTATGAGATGATTGCAGTTCCTTGTTTCCACGGAACTAGGTGACCCATGATAGACATCAGCATTATGTTTATTATGGTCTCGTTAAAAAGAAATGTTCAGCTGCAGGTGGAGCGCCATCTCATTGTGGAAAGTCAAGAACAGACACTATGTTCTGTTCTGCTCTGTCGTTGTTCCATGTTAGTGTGCTTTTTCCCTCTGCATTTTATTTGCATTTCAGTTTGAAAAGCAAAAAAATGGATTAGTTTGGGTGGTGCAGGCAGGGCAGGGAAGGGAGCTACAGTGGTAAATCATTTTTAGTGTTTCTTTTTCTTTTTAGGCAGCGTGTCAACCTCATTGCCAGTGGATTTTTTATATTGTGCCTATAAGATTGAAGTCATTAAAAAAAATTTTATCACCCACATTTCATGTCATCAGACTATAGATTTGCCAAGTTAGTTAGGAAGGACGTCTACTTTATGGATGACACAAGCAATTTTTCCCAAAATTGTTTCCACATTGATTATTTCACTTATAATTAAGACGTATAATTTCACTTAGAATGTCACAATTCCAACAGGTCAGACGTTTACATACACTCAGTTGACTGTGTCCTTAGCTTGGAAAATTCCAAAAATTTATGTCATGACTTAAGTAGCTTCTGATAGTCTGATAGTCATTTGGAGGTGTAACTGTGGATGTATTTTAAGGTCTACCTTCAATTCTAGTGTCTCTTTGTTTCGCATCATTTTAAAATCAAATCAGCCATGACTTGTATGTATAATGACTTTGCAAGTATAAACACCATGGGACCATGTAGCCATTGTACCACTAAGGAAAAGAAACGTGTACTTTGGTACAAATAGTACAAATTAATCCCAGAACAACTGCAAAGGTGTTTGTGAAGACACTGGAGGAAACGGGTACATAAGTAATTCTGATCAAACAAAAATCTAACTGTTTGTCCATAATGATCATTGTTGTTTAAGGAGGATGGCAGCAATATGGTGTACTTCACAAAGTAGATGGTGTCATGAGGAAGGAAGATTGTGTGGATAAATTGAAGCAGCATCTCAAGACATCAGAGAGGAAATTAAAGCTTGATCATAAACAGGTCTTCCAAATAGACAGTGACCCCAAGCATAATTCCAAAGTTGTGGCAAAATGGCTTACAGATAATAAAGTCAAAGTATTGGAGTGGCCCTGGCAACAATCCAATAGAAAATTTGTGGGCAGCACTGAAAACATGTGGTCAAGCAAGGAGGCCTACACATCTGACTCACTTCCACCAGTTCTGTCAGGAGGAATGGGCTATAAATTCAGCAACTTATTGTAAGAAGCTTGTGGAAAGGTACCCAAAATAGTTGACATATGGTAAACAATTTAAAATCAATATTACCAATTACTAACTAAGTGTATATAAACTTCTGACCCACTGCGGACATGAAGAAAGAAATTAAAACTGAAATGATTTTTTTTTTCCTGTTAAAATGTTATTTTAACATTTGATATTCTTAAAATAAAGTAGTGATCCTAACTGACCTAAGACAGGGAATATTTACTAGGATTAAATGAATTGTGAAAAACAGTTTCAAAGTATTTGGCTAAGGTGTATGTAAACTTCCGACTTCTCAACTGTTCTATGTAACTTACTTAACTAAGCAACATAATAGGTAGGCATAGTTATTGTACAGGTTCACAGCTAACATTTTTTTCTAACACTAGTAAGGAAATATAGATAGGTGATTGGTGATTAAATAAAACTAGTGACTCTGTCATACCTTGGAGGCATTTTGCTGGCATGTCGTCTTGTGCCTGTATTAGGACGGAGCCACTGCAGAACAATGCAAAGTTATTTTGACTGATCACCTACATGTTACAGTACATCTCTATGTTATTACATTAAATGATGTTTGTTAATGTGTTATTATATTGAATGAGGTTAACATAAACCTACCATCATTACTGTACTTTGTTCCCGTTTAAAGAGAAATAAACAAATGTACGATCACCCAAACTGGTCAGTGCCTAGTAAGGTATCTAGTACAGGTATACTGTAGTATATTATGGGTTTTATTGGATATGCAACATTATATTCAAATGCATAGGAATCCATTCTGCAGTTTTGAGAGAAACAAAAGATGCAAAAAGCATTACAAACTAGTAGGGAATATTTTGGTAACTTTAATCCTTGGCCTCTTGTTAATTAACAGTGTGCTTTGCATGAGCTTCATGCTACAAAAATATTTAAGTTGACAACATGTTGAAAAATTCACTTGAAAAGTTCTACCATATTCTATTTTAGTACAAACTCTCAGTTATAATGGCAGATCATTGCTTACAGCAGCTTTAATCATGTTTTGTCGCCTACACTTTTCAGGGAGGTTGTCTTGTATATTTAAGGGATCTTAGCTTCTTCTTCTTCTATGTAGTTTATTCTGTGCTGACAGCTATGCAAATGCATTTTTTTTAAAGTACACACTTTCTTTGTGCACCATTATGCACAATATGCACAACACAGCATTTAACATTATTGATTACAAGCAGTACCCAGACACCTTTTTTTTCTTTTCCAAAACCTCAGAAACAAATTTAGTAATGGAGTCATAATTTAGTCATGTAGTAATGCTCCACTTTTAGAAAGATTTTAAAATGGGTCATTTTGACCTGAAGACAACAGAAGGTTTCAGTCTTTTGATTGAGACTTTCAAAGTAAGAATCTAAACTCATTAGCATGTAAAGATAATATCTCATCATGCACTAGTTTTCTCATATGCGACTCCAAAAGCTTAACAAAATAAAATGCCCGATACCTGTTGATGTGGCACAGAGCATCAAAGCTGCACTGCATGTTCTCCATGCAAGCTTGTTGGAGTATAACCCGACTCAGCTCCACCTCTACACCTCAAAGAGAGAGTATAAAAAGAGCTGCTCTTTGAGTAAGGAATGCAAGACTTGCCTTGCCAATTCCCACACCAGTCTACAGGGAGGAAAAGAGAAATATTGGCTCTAACCTCACGCTCATATACACAAACACACATACAAAGTACACACACACACCTCGCAGAGCAAGGCAGTGCAGCCCTCTTTATCAGAGACTTTCTCACATTAATGTGATGGGACATTCTCCTGGTTCTCAGTTTGGACTTTTCTTCTTACTCGGATGGAAACAGGGAGGTGTTGCCGGAGGCTCAGGAATAATAAAATTCATAGGCTTGGATTAAACTGGATGTGAAGGATTTTGTTTTGTTTAAGAAACACTTGACATCACTTCAGAATGGCCACAAGAAGTCCAGTCCATGTGACAGTGGGACACTGGAAAAGGCCTGGGATCGTAAGTACACCTCTAAAGCTAAACAGAAGTCAGAAAGCAAGTAAAGAAGTAAATTTTACATGAAAACACATGTTGAACACTGCACGCTTAAGAACAATTAGTCAGTTTAATTAAAAAATTAAAAAATAAAAACTTTTATCTCCATAGCATCTCTGCTGTATATGAAGAGAAATATTCTATGCATTTATTGTTCACTATTTTAACATCTGCAAAAGTCTAACACATACAGTACACATCAAGTAATAGTTGGCATGTACTATTTGTATCCGGGAGCACTTTTTATTGTTATATTCTTAGCATTGAATTTGCTTTGTGTTAGTCCAAAGCAGCAAGTGTTCATGACTCAGGCAGTGTTTGCTGAAGGAGGATCCCTTGAGCCGAGGATCAGGAACAGCATATGGCGCATGGTTTTTACTATTAGTCTTTGATAAAGCCTCACTGCCTGCTGTTTTGTTGGTTGTTTGATAGCTGAGAGGTATGAGAACTCTTGTCAGAGCAATACACTAAACAGGTCATCAGCTTCTCATCACACACACACACACATACACACACCCTCTATTTCCTCCTGTTTCTCCACCAGCAAGATGCAAGATGGTGACAATGTTATTTTTCCGGGTTGAATTTCTCAGGTGTTTGTTTTAAGGGAAGTAGGGTCTGTTTGCATATGAAGGAGGAGTTGCACAGTGTACTCAAACAATGCTAGATGGTACACAATCTGTTTGCCAACGCAAACGGGAAGAAATTCATGTAGATTTCATTTGACACACACACCTACTGGAAATGCAGTGGTATCATGTGAGCTGCGTTCACATTATTAAGGTAAAAATGTGAGGCTTGTGCAGACTCGATATTCTGCACTACAATGTTCAGTGAGTCCGATATGAAAAGATACAAAAGGTTCTCCTTAGAATGTGGAATGAGGACATGTAAAAAACCCATGAAACCCCTTAACTAACTCACTTTATTATGAGGGGCATTGTGAGTCAACCTGGAACAAACTCCCTTCATTTCTCTATATAATCTGTTGCTACACTAATGCACTTATCCCAGCGTTTCACTAGTGCTTGGATACAGTACCATCAAAGTAGAACGTTTTCTCAGGATGCCAGAGCAGTGATCAGACTGTCTGCTTCATCTCTGAAATTTTGGCCTCCCAGGAACCCCTTCAATGGCCCTAACATGTGGAAATGGCTTGGTGCAAGGTCAGGACTGTACTCCAAGCCAAGTTCCTGTTTTGTGCAAGTGGTGTTTGTAAATGATTGTGTGTACAGTTCCCACAGAAAGATGAGGCTTTTCTACAATCGACAACAAGTTTTTTATGGATCAGATGTTCTACTCGAAATTTTGTTCACTGGAAAAATTGTACTCCATGCCACGCTGGCCGGGATTGTCATTTACGGACATATGGCCTTTTCGCACCAGTCTCATGACCGTACAGTGCTCGAAGTCTTCTGTAATTGTTAATGTTGTTGTTAGTTTTTCGACTGTTTCCATTGAGGGGTCACAACAACTTGGCACAGGTTTGACACCGGATCCCCTTCCTGACGCAACCCTCCCATTTTATCTGGGCTTGGGATAAACCCGCGGTACTGCATCCAGCGGCTGGGGTTTGGGCATCGAACCCGGGCCTCCTGCATGGCAGGCAAGAAACCTACCACTGAGCCACCAATGCCTCCTCTTCTGTAAATGTTAATCATATTATATAATTATAATAGAAAGAGGAACATATTAACACTATAAGATAATTCATATTTGAATAAAGTATCTAAATAAAATGTGAAATGAGCACATATTACAAATAAAAAATATGGGTTAAAGACAATAAAAAACAGGTGTGGTAATAAGGCACTGGAAAACAAAGATTGGAGTTCATGCTAAAATGCATGATGTAAATTCACAAAGGGATACCAAAACAGCAGGGCAGAAATACCCAACCTAACCCAACCAGCAGAACCAGAATCACTAAAGAAAAGAGCATGTGAGCAGTGTTTGTTGTTTGTCGACCATGCTGTACGCTGAGAAGGGAAACAACATGCCAATTAATTACTTATTAAAAAAATAATTACATACATGGACATTAAGCCCTCTGACATTTACCTTATAAGCAACTGAAGTACAGTACTGTGCAAAGGTCTTGAGGCAACCCTCATTTCTTTTTATATTAAATAAAATTCAATTAAATGAGGTAGATTAAATGAACGAGATGAGAACAAATGTTTTACTGCGACAGGATGCAAAGTGCCTGAAGGTAAAACTAAAAAATTACCAGCAACACCGGTGTATTAATTACGGGCCTGATCGTCTGTCATCATCTGCACCTGTTTCTCACTGGTTCATGCCTTAAGTTAGATTTTTAATTTTTAATGCTTGAATGATTCATGGGTCACTTTTGAAAAATATTACTCTGAAATTAGTCACGTACAGGGACTGGACTGAGAATGAGAGACAAAAACTTGCCAAAAATGAGAGACAAAAAAGTCCTTCAGGAAGACTGGAGAACTATTCCTCAAGACTACATTAAAAAGAAATATAAGAACATCTGGCTCTTTAGATACAAAATATGAAGAAGACTTTTGCACAGTGCTGTACGTGTTGTTAGTTCGTCCAGAGTTTTGACTGGTACTGCACATGCCCTGGTGTTACAAAACACATTGCAGTATAATGATGTAATCATGGAAAGATAACAAAAGTGATTTAACATCGAATCAAAGATTCAACACTAAAGACAAGCAGTGGGGCCTTGCTAACTACTAACGCTGACTTACTGCCACTAACGACTTCCTCTGGCACAATCTCCGCCTGTTCTAAGATACTTCAGTGCTTCGTTCAATAATTAAATAATCTGTTGATGACATTTGTGGAGATGAGGGCCAGAAAGGTCACTCTCACACCGCAGAGTTATAGTGGCATAATCAAGTGAAGCAGAGTTCAGTGCAGGTAGCTTGATTAAAAGCACTGCAGTGTGCTCACTATCTTAACTCTTGCCCTATTTAGACCATGTAGCATCATTCAGGGCTCAGCTCTCACATGTCGGTTTTATCATCAGACTCCTCACTCATCTCATTTCCTCTCCCCCCTTTTTCAGACTACTGATTTATTTGAAATGATTGAAAGGATGCAGGTAAAGTATTGCTTTTATTATCCTAATCTCGCTCTACCATTCTTCAGCTTAGATGTCTTACTAACCTCAAAACCAGCTCTCAGAACTGGTTACCTAATCACAAGTTGTTTGCTTTTCACTTCTTGTGAAGGACACATTTGTAGACTATCCTGTTTCAATATATTGCTTCATGCTTTCTAATGTACAGTATTTTCTTGTTCTGCAATTTGTACCTCAAACAAATGAAAACATAATCAGTCATCATTGAAGAAGACTGGTTGAGTGACACCTAAAGCAGTCACTTATTGACATCATTCATCTCCCGTATGTGAATAGGTGATATATTTTTGCATGACAATAATAAATATACTTTATGGCTTTTAAAAACACTCATATCGAAATAACAACCGGATAGACATACGTATATATTCAAATAACAGTCTGGAAGTTTTAGTCCCAGGTGGGCCACCATCTGGTCTTAGAATTATTTTAGTCTGGTGTAAGAATCGGTCTGATAAATATCAGCTCTGACATCTTACTGATTTTACAAGCAGTTGTTTGTGATCAGAGCAGAAATAATGAATGACACATGATATCAAACAAACATTTCATTTGTAATCTAATGAAGTCATTTGAAAAGAAGATTACAGTTCTGGAATCTGTTGTAATCTATTGCATTGACAAATACATGATTTAATTTTATATTCGCATTGTATTCATTCAATATATGAATACTGTTTATCGCCATGTGTGACTAGACCACCATGCCTAGTTTTGTGGTTTTGTGCTATAAACTCATTCCTTTGCCTGAATTTAAGTGTCAGAGTTGTATGATGGTAGATGTCATCTGGGAAACTAATACCATATGAACAGGACTGATGGGTATTGAAGCTGTAGTGCTGTGAATACATTCATGTTAAAGGGGGAAAAAAGAAAAAGACTGAGACAGCAGAGTAGAAGACATATTATACATCAGACATCTCATTCCAACAAGAAACAGCTGTTATCACAAAAATGAGAAAGATGCCTGTTTGCACTGCATCATCAAATAGAAGAAAAATCTAATAAACTGAATATTGCGGTCCTGTTTTTCAAGCACAGATACACATATCAAAAGTATCAGAGCCCATACAAATACACATCCAGAGCATAAAGGCTCGGCCTGAATAAACATACCTCTTTAGGACCTCAGGACCAAGTGACATGTCGAATTATTTAGGTCAAGGATTTGTTTGTAGTCTGCCTTACAGTGAAAAAGTGGTCATATTCTGAATTATTTGCAAAATCGCTTTTATCGTTTCTCCCATTTATGCATGTAATGATAGTTATTTATCCTTCTCTTTGCATTTTTAAAATGAAATGATGTCTCGTATCTACTGTACTTGTGGTTCATGCAGTTGGCTGCTTTTTATAATAGTTTGGTATGTCTATATTTGAGGAATATCTTCAGAGTAATGTATAACATATTTATTACGTGTTCAGAAGAAATGCATTGGCTCTTATAATCAGATCATGTCATCATTCACCAGATAACAAGATCGTTTATACAGGCTTGCAACTGAAAAATACTAAAGTTACTTGATTGTCACTTAATTCCCAGGCATAAAAAATATATAAAACAGTAAATGTCTATGACTTAAAATTATGGTAATCGAGTCATAAAGCTGATTAGCACACACATATAAATGGTATACCTGTAGTGAGGACAAAAAGGAATGACAAAGGCACACAAAATATAAAAAGTAAAAAGGAGCTGAGTGGTTGGAAAGGACAAGAGGAGAAATGCTAAGGTTGCTGCTAAGGTTGGTACCTAAATAAGCAAAATTTGATCTTTTTAATCACTGCAGCCTGTCACAATAAAACATATGTTCCCATTTCTTTAATTTAACTTAGTTCTGTATGTAAGAAATGAGGGGTGGCTCAAGACTTTTGCACAGTACTGTATATGTTCCATAAGTGAAATGATCAGTGCCTTTTATACAGTATTATTGCAAACATATTTACTTTATAAAGCAACTCACACAATCCTGATAATTGATGAAAATCATATAATGTTCTTAAATGCTCAGTCATTGCTTTTAATCTGTCTTAAGCTTTCGAGACCTAAGTGTTATTTATATATATAATCTCTCAATTATATACTTATGCAGTATACTGTGCATGTTTATATATTCTTGTACGATTTTCATACAGTATGAGGAACATTGGGTATTATTCTTTTGGCAAACTTTTTTTTTTTCTATTTGAGGACAAAGCCATATTTATACATGAGAAATTGCAATGTACACAGCAGTAAAGTCTAGACAAGCCATCATAATTTTCTCTAAATCCATCAGTGGAAATCATTTTGTCTATATATTTACGTCTGTTTAATTACAGCTTAATATAACATAGTTTTCATAGTTAGTTAGTGAAACCCAGTGTTTCTTTGTAGAATGTTATAAAAGAAGTGTACTTCCTGATGTTGTTTCATGCTTCTACAAGTGCTATGCATGAAATCTGTTTAGTTATCAAATGTTCCAAAAAGTGATAACCATCAGATTCTGTTCACATGATGTTTTTTCCTCCTCCCTCAGCCTCCCTCCTGCCAGCTAAATCAACCAACTGTTAACACTGTCTTAAATATGACATCATATGAATTACCCTTTACAGTGTACTGTATAATATACTGTAATTCCTATTTATTCTATTAACATTTTTTTTAAACTAGTGAATTATAAATGTGCCCGAGAGTATTCTGACATGATGTGTGTTTTTCACTATGTTTTAGAGCAACAGAATGGATGAACAGCGGTGTGCCCTTCCTCCACCCCTTAAAGTATGCCCTTCAGACACACACACACACACACACACACACACACA
>JAQMYL010000015.1:10556912-10567280 GCA_030014365.1 Clarias pachynema | reverse complement strand
CACACACAGACACACAGACACACACACACACACACACACACACACACACACACACACACACACACACACACACACACCTACACACACAGACCGATTATTTCCAAGTCATTGTTGATGCTCGGGCATCTTCAGATAGAAGGCGAGTTATCAGGCAGACTGATCAGCGCTGTGTTCCGGCAGCAGCAAGCCTTCTCTACGACAACAACTAATAGAGTTGCAGTCAAATGAGATGAACTTGTGCTGAGCAATAGTTTTTAGCCTGTGGCTGTTACGTAATAATCTGAAATAATTCACTCTTGATTGTGAAACTCTTTCCCACAAGTTTCTGAATATTAAAATGCTAATATGCTATGTGAGCAAACTACAACAGCATTGTGTGTGTGTGTGTGTGTGTGTGTGTGTGTGTGCGTGTGTGTGTGTGTGTGTTTGGTTCTTTTAGACTGAAGAGGACTACATCCCATACCCCAGTGTTCATGAGGTAGGGTAATCCCAGCACCAGATCTCAGTCACATTAACTTCTTTTATCTGTTGCCCAGATTTACAGGAGTGTTTGATCTTTTTGTTAGGTGTTGGGCAGGAAAAGCCCTTTTCCTCTCATCCTTCTGCCTCAATTCGGAGGATACTGGATTGAAGGCACCAACCATGAGCTGAGCAACGGCAATGATCCGGATCAGCTGCTGTCTCCTACTTCTCAAATCAAGCTGGAAACCAACACTACAGCCAAGATCTATAGAAAACACTTTATGTGCAAGGTACAGTAAGACCATAGTACACATATTGTACGTATGAATCCATATAAAAAAAGGCAGAAGACTAAAAGATAAACACTGTCTTGTAACATGTCTCTCTATTGAGGCCTGGACGTCAGGCTTGCACTTTGCATTTGTGCAATGACATTTGCATTTTAACAAAGAAAAACCTTCCCTCAGAGATTAGGAAAATCCATTTGACCGAAGTAAGACACATGACCAGTGTCACACCAAGAACATTTATGCATGTCCCTTAGCATGTTTTAGAGCTTAGCGCTAAAGAAGACATATTAGTTTTGTGCCTAATTTGACACAATGTGTTTAGCTAATGAAATTTTCCTAATGGATGAGTCTCGGAGTGTGACCTTGTAGCAGACACATGTCTGTGTGCATTTCGTCAAATGTGCCTGTTGAAGGATGAAGATGAATGTGTTCTCACACTCTTTCTTCCCCCTCTGGCATTAGGAGCACTTTAATTACTATACAATGGACAGCGCTCTGGGCCACCTGGTCTTCTCTGTTAAATATGAAGTGATCGGTGACCAGGAGCACCTCCGTCTGATGTTAAGGTATTCATCACTATCGTTCTTATTATCATATACTGTATGTACCCTTTCATCTTATACCTTCCTAATGTCTTATGGACTCTGAGGGATTAGTCTTTGACAAATATTCTCCTCCTGAGTTGCCTTGCTTTGCACTTTCAGTTGGATTAAAGATCATTCTAGACATAGCGGTATCCATTCACTGAACCATGAGTCATATCCGGAGACAGTAATATCCCATTCAATCACACCTCTCTCTCCTGAGCACCTTCACAGCTCTTTCGTTTCCAAATTAGACACCACATGGGCGATGCATGTGGGTGGAGGAGGACGACTGTAGGACATTGCTGACATTTCGGCTATGTGACATAATTACAGCATTCATGCTGATCACCAAATATTATGAACGACTCCATTATGAGTCTCTACATCCATCAGTTAAAACGTAAGATTAAAATGAAATCATATTAGCGTTACAGAGCCTCTTTTGTTCTTCCCCAGGAGCAAACTGAAGACATATCACGACGTGATCCCGATATCATGTCTGACTGAATTCCCCAACGTTGTCCAGATGGCCAAGGTGAGCATATGATTCAGCACTGTTCTTCTGTGCGATTGTAATTCATCATCCTCAATGTCATGCCTGATAGATAGCCTCGTCTTATCAGCCCTGACAGAGGCAGCGGATTGATTTCTACAACAAACAAGAAGAACAGAAGAGGAAAAAAAATCATTTAGCTTGAATCTTTGTTTTCTTGTATTCTCAGCTTGTGTGTGAGGAGGTGAATGTGGATCGCTTCTGCCCAGTGCTTTACCCAAAGGTATGCAGGTGTCTACCATACAGTATATACTTAGCCTCTTCAGTTAATATAATTGAAACCTTTATTTGTATAGCACATTTGATACATTTATAATGCTGCTCAAAGAATTTCTAAACATGACCATTACACAAATTGTCAGCACACGACTGACAATATCTAAAATCTACTGGAATGCCTTTGTAGAAGAGCGGAACATAATTTAGCAGTGAAAAGTGGACCCACTCCATATTATGGGCCAGGGCTTTGAAATGGTCATGTGCTGGTCAGGAATCCACAAACCCTAGTCCATATAATGTACTTTAAAGTGAGAAATAAAGAAAAACTGAAATGAGACAAAGAGTAAACAAAAGGAATTAAGATTATTATAATAATAATAATAATAATAATAATTATTATTATTATTATTATTATTATTATTATTATATGGCCATTGGTGATCCACTGGTTTTGCTTTCAGCCAGCGCTCCACACCTAGCCACTGGGGTTGCAGGGCATCTTTAGTACTGGTCCCAAGATTCAATAAAATGGACGAGTTGCATCAGGAAGGAAAATCAAATGTGTGGATCAGATTCCAGTCAAAAGAACAATAACAATATTAGTATTAGTTGTAATAGTAGTAGTAGTAGTTTTAGTAGTAGTAGTAGTAGTTAAATAATAAATTATAGAAATATATTTTGTATGTTTTAATGTATTGTATTATTGTTATTGTTGTACACGGAAAAATATCAATGTAAAATATTTTGGTTAGGAGAACAACTTCAGATTTTTCACTTACACCTCCAGGTTTGAGGGTTCGAGTCCCGTCTAGGGCCTGTGTGCATGGAGTTTGCATCCTTGTGCTTGGTGGGTTTTCTCCGGGTACTCTAGTTTCCTCCCACAATCCAAAGACATGCAGATTAGGATAATTGGCAGTCCTACAGTAAATTACCCGTAGTGTGTGAGTGTGCATACAGTACTTATGCCCTGAGATGGACTGGAGAGGCTCACCTTGTGCCCCAGGTCCTGGGATAGGCCCTAGGCCTCTTGTAACCCTATAGAGGATAAGTGGTATTGAAAAGAAGTGAGTGAGAAACAGCTAGATAAAAAGTCGTACAGAAAAAGAAAAAGATTTTCAGCATAATCTTAAATGACTGTTCAAAAGTTTCCTCCCTGCACAAGAATTTTACAATTAAAATGAGCTTAATACAGGCCTTGTACCTGCTGTAAATTCTCTGGTGTTTTTTTAAAACTTGGAATCCCAGATGACTTGATGTACAATATCTCAAAAAAAAATCAAATATCAATAACCTCACCTTACTACAGTATCTTCTAATACAAATGTACAAATGTGTTTTACTTCTAGTATTATAACAGTTCTATTGCTAAATGTATAGTTTATCTCTTATATTATTTTCCCAAAGGCTTCGAGGCTTATTGTGACGTTTGATGAGCATGTCATCAGTAACAACTTCAAGTTCGGAGTAATATATCAAAAGTTTGGACAGGTGAGTCCCACAGGAGCATCTCTATCCACTTCTGACTTAGTAGTTCATTATTTGTAGTCTACTTTAAATCGTTTAGATGCCTACAGTACCTTTGAGTAGCACCCAACTAGCTTATGCACTGACACACACACACACACACACATACACACACATACACACACACACACACACATACACACACACACACACATACACCTTCTAAATAAAACAGTACTTTGAATAAAAAATGATCTTCACTGAATAACAAATAACATCACCTCAAGCATTATTTCCGCTCTGTTTCCAAATTATAAAGCTTTTGTTTTCTAAGGGCCTGGTAAAGAGGTTTGCTCACACAGATCCTTGACCTTGAAGTTGGACTAGATGAGCAGTGGGCAGAGTAAGAGAGCCTATACAAACCCCCACTCACAGCATTAGCATAGAGAGGCTCTTAATGAGGCAGCCACACATAGAGGCTTTTCCTGTCACGTCTCTGTTGTCATCACACACAAAATGTACTTGCTCTGTTCCCGCTCTGTTGTACTGTACTGAACCCATCAGGAGACTAACACAAGTGTCTTACCTACACCTTTTTATGGCATCAAGACAGCTCTCGCTACCGCTGTGCACTCATCACCCACGGCTTCGCTCGACGAAAAAATGCATGATGTTTATTCAGGAAAGCAATTAGCATTTTCATCAGGCTAATTGCCCCATAGGGAATCATAATGAACTAGCTCTGTAGGTTTTGCTGATATGAGAGTGTGCTTGGGTCTTTGTCTTTCTCGGTTGTTTGTTGAAGCACTTCAGAGCGATTCGTTTTATTTAGCATCTTTTGAATTTTAAGCTTTGTTCTGTCTAACAAAAGCAGTGTCCTTACATTTTTCATGTTATTGTATGAGTTCTTGAAAAACAGGAACAGTTCTATTCCAGTACACTGATTCGACTAATGAGCGATGATCCTGTGAATCACATTGACTTTCAGAGTAGGCGCTGCCGAACATCCAAGAACAGCTAAGAAAATATGTCATGCATGGATGTCAATTCATAACAATTCAGCTTGTATGAAAGATTAAAATTGAAGCCAAGTTTACATTCTTTAATTTTGTCTCCCATCCTGTTAAATTGAATAGTCCCTTTTAGAGCCTGTGCCATGATAACGTCATGGTGTTAGCTGGAGGGAAAAACAATTGGAAAGAGCCATCATGTGCCAGCGGCCAATGCTAGCCAAAAAAATCAGAAACAATTTTAATTAAGACAAAAGGTTGGGGCTGAGACAATCAGGAAATTCTGTATTAATGAAGTATCTATCGATCAATCATCATCAAAAAGTTTACACTTCAGTACTTTATTTAGAACTGCATTAAGTTGGAACTGTAGAACTTTATAAAGAAATTGGTTAAGTAGAAGGAATAATGTTTCCTCATAACACTCTAAGTGCTTGAATGGTGATACTTAACTGAATCATTGAGTTTGTGTTGCCAGCATAACTGTGAAAAAATCTGAATTTATCATCTAGAGAACACATGCTAAACTATGAGGTAAACAAGAAACATTACCTGAATAGAAGCTGAATGCGTATAAATATTTTAAATGTACTTTATTTGTAAATACAAAGATTTAACAGGTGAGGTTTAATTTCGCAGACAAAATTATTAATTTGTGGTGGAATACAATACAGACCTGTTTAGTATACATGCCTTGTTTCTCTATCAGGTAGCTGTACTGTAAATGTCTGACCATTCCACAGTAGGTACTGTACAGATATCCTGTCAGATTGTCCATCCATTGGAGGTGTTCAGTAGGTGTCGGTAAATCCTCTCTGTTAGATCAAGGGGTAGTTCGGGGTTTTTTTTTTCAAGTCTTTCTTAAATCAGAATTGAGGAGCATAGAAATACATCGCATAAGGTCTTGGCTGTTATAAATGTTCCTTCTCTACACAAAGACTGTGATGTTTGTCACCCAGAGCATGATTACTATGTAAGTGATCAGGGCCTAAATCCACAACCCTCATTCAGTGCAAAAATCCATTACATAGATCAGCTGAGACGCTACTGTATGAAGCTTCTGCAGTCCCACTGAACTGCTATCTTGTAAAATTACATTGTATTTAGTGCAACTTTAACTCTTGATATAAATTATATATGGCTGGGTTTGGGTAGCCGGTTTTTGTATCCATACAGCTAGTCCCGGGAAAGAAATGTGTTAAATTTGTACAATACACTGATGTGTTAAAAAAATACCAACTTAGTTTAGCTCAGTGGGACTTTGAGGTTTGTTGAATTTGGCCCCGCCAAAAAAACTAAACTTTAATCTTTAAACTTTTGTAATAACACTTGGGTTCCTGGTGAGTAAGATATCATACATCATGTGTTTAGATATACTTGTATCCCCCTTCAGCTTTTTTAAAATACAAGCCAAAAAAACTAACCAGCATTAGTTGGCATTATTTATTATTATTATATTATATATTTTTCATTATAGTGGGAATTATTTTGCTTCCAAAAAATGTCACCATGTTTAATAAGATAAAAGGGGTGTATAGGATCCTATTTAAATTGTGAATTTCTGATAAGTTGAAATGTCTTGTTTTTGTCATTATAGACTGTTGAGGAGGAGCTGTTTGGAAATAATGAGGAAAGTCCAGCGTTTGTGGAGTTCTTAGAGTTTTTGGGTGAGAAGATCGAGCTCCATAACTTTAAAGGGTAAGATACTCAACATGATACCGACTGATCAGTTTTGTACCTGATACAGTATAAACAGCTGCCCATTATACAATATTTGTCATGTGGTAACGAACCCATATTGGATTCATGAAATGCCTTATTTCATCTGGACAGTCTGATCTTGGGCCCATAGTTCACTATTGCCCAATATTTTCATACTAAGAACCTCTTATCAGAGACATCTTCTTCATGCAGCTGTGTTGTTTGAGCAACACATCACCACTGACTACCCATTAAACACTGCAAATGTTCTGTCCATGCCACTGGTGTAACAGCATACTATACATCTAACACTGTCAGTGAAACATACGTAACATGAAGAACGGACAACACAGTCTATTAAAACCATAACCTAAGACTGGAACATCAATAAGTCAGTTGCTTTCATCCTGACTCAAAAGTAACATCATTGCCCAAAATTATTACATTATTTTATAACTATTTTAGAACTACGTTTAGAGCATAGAGAAGAAAGAAGCTTTCAGTGCATCATTGAGGAGATGCTTTTACAGTATTTCAGTTAGCATCAAAGTTATATATATATATAAAAAAGAGCAAGACAAAAACACAGAACAATGAAAAAGGACATGTGGCTCTTGTGGATTGAAGTGCCACTAAAGGTGCTGGAATGATGCAAAGCCCAATACTCTACAGAAACACACAAGGTGTTAATTGGCCTTTTCTAATAACTCAAAATGGCACAAATAAATAAATAAATCACCCGGTTTAGTGACTATGCACTGTATATTCAATAGCAAAAATAGGAATGGTATGACTACCGCTTTTTTTTACTACTACAGTAAAATTAAGAATTTATAAGATGAATACAATGTCTTTCTTTTAGTTTAATTTATTTATATGCCATTTTAATAGTAAAAGTAATAATAATCACTTAGCACTTATAATGATGTACATAATAATAATAATAATAATAATAATAATAATTCTAGAAAACAAAATATAATTTACAAAGATTTCAGTTTGGCCTTGACAGAAACTGAACATGACATAACTGTGATAATTAATCTTATTAATATACGATTATCATTATTTTACTAATTATTCAGTTATTCACTTTAAAGCACTTTTCCATGTGTATACAATTTTCTCCTGCAGGGGTTATAGTTTTTTTTTTTAAACTCTTCAAAAACATACCAATCGGTGTGACTGGTAATTCTATTGTACATTAATGGATTTTCATTATTTTGTAAATACAGCATCTCTAATTTGGATGTGTTTAAAATAAAACTAAATGCCATTATGCTTAAAAGTAGAATCTCACCGTCTGTCCACTTGTGTTCTCTCTAGTTTTCGTGGAGGATTGGACGTGACACACGGACAAACCGGCACGGAATCGGTCTACTACAACTTCCACAACAAAGAGGTCATGTTTCACGTATCCACCAAGCTGCCCTACACTGAAGGCGACATGCAGCAGGTACAAGCACATGCTTTAGTGAACATCTGTGCTGCTACATTCTTCTTTATTAGCAGACTAAACTGCCTGGCAATTATTTCATTTGTAAGTAGCCAAACTGCTCCCAACCAGTAGGTCTGTTGTTACACCCTCCTTATTTAATAAGATAGATAACCTATTAGCTCAGACAAGACAGGCGTGAGCGGCAGTCCTCTAAGCCAGCTGTCCTCTGCTGCTGTGCTGTCATATGACGCGCTGCGCTGAGTGACCTTCTAGTCTCCCGGTGCCAAAAGCTTTCTCTTAGGAGCAGTGTTTTTCTGGATGCTCCTAAGGGACTCACGCTTACACACAGAACAGTAGCAGCTGTTCCTGGTTGACAGACCATAGGGTGCTTTTGAAAGAGCACCATTATAGAGCTGAGCTGTAGCTTAAAAAATGTAATAAATAAATAAATCTGGAGCACCGTGTTTCCACTCGGCCCATCCAATCCCTACAGTTTGCGTTATCCTTGCCAACAATCTGCTGAGGGAGATTATCATGACTTCAGCAGTCTTCCAGCCACAGGAGCATACACATTCAGGCTTCCCAGCACTTCCAGCTATGAATGCATTGGCACACTAGTCTGGTCATTGTGCATTGCACCAAAGGGCTTTAATATATTAGATCGACTCAGGAAACATATTCTAAATTCCTCCAAAGAACATTTGATGAGATTTGATTTCATAACCTGTGTTGGTTTGTGTTTGCAGATAAGGATTAGTACCTTCCTAATATATTGTCTTTCACATTTTGTGGTAACACTTTATTTTCAGCAGCATTATGGATTAATCAGGTCTTGTTTTTTGTTAAGTAAACCCAAAATTAGACACTTGAATGGTTCATTCAATATGTCTTAGACATTATTCATCAATAAATGTTTTTCTTTTATGTTAAAAAATAATAATAAAAATGCATTTTGGTTTTTTATACTGTTTATAATTGAGAATCACAATTCTTTATGTCTTTATGCAAGCAAAATAAGTGATATAAATGAATTATGAAGTGAATTATATATTATATGTATTATAAAGTGTTGAAAAGTAAAGTTGAATTCTTATGGAATAAAAGTACAGTATGTAATTTGGGCTTTACAAAACAAACTCCTAATATGTGTTAAAATTTGTTTTCAATTCTCAACATATATATTTTCCATGTTTTCAGTCTTGTTCATGAAAGCTGTGTTTTGCAAGCAACAAAATCTTTCCCACATTTCATGCATTTGTTCCGGCTAGTTATTTTGTTTTTGCTTGAAATGATTCCATTTTTAATTTTTTTTGTACAAAAACAAATTTTATACTTAAAAGAGTGTTGTAATTGACAAAGTAGAAATTCCAATAAATGGTCATATATACAAAATGCGACATGCAAGGGATAAAAAGTAGAGAACCCTTACTGATTATGGATCATAGTGTATGGTGTAGTATAGTGTACCATATGTATAGTGTGTTTTCATTATTAATTCTGTTCCATCCTTTCTGTGTTACAGCTGCAGAGGAAGAGACATATAGGAAATGACATTGTGGCCATTGTATTCCAAGATCAGAACACTCCCTTTGTTCCAGACATGATAGCATCAAATTTCCTACATGCTTACATTGTGGTACAAGTGGAGAATGCGTGTACTGACAACGTTCTGTACAAGGTAGAGCATCCTGAAACAACCATCATCTCTATTTATTACATTACTAGGAAGCACATATAGTACAACTGTCAACTTTTAACCTACTGTATAGGAAGTTATAATGATATAGCAGAAAGTGCACAAGATGTACATATATTTATATAAAAATGCGAAAAAGTCAGCAAATCCGAAAAAGTCAGCAACTATAATGATGATAATAATAAATGTGCAGGTTTCAGTGACTGCAAGAGATGATGTCCCATTTTTTGGACCGGCCCTACCTGATCCTGCCATATTCAAAAAAGTAAGCTAAAAAAAGTTTGTCATTTAGTCTCATACATACTGTATTGTAACATGCCTCATGTTTTTTAGACAGTTCAGCATTAAACCATGGTTTATGTTCTGCTCCTCTCTTAGGGACCTGAGTTCCATGAGTTTTTATATACAAAGCTACTCAACGCAGAACACGCCTGCTGCAAAGCTGAGAAGTTTGCTAGGCTGGAGGTGAGTTGATCATATTTAAGGCAACGTATCACACACTTACAGTATAGGTATATAGGTACAGTATTTTATTTTAGGAATAAAGTATAATTATGTGGCAATATGCACAATAATATTTTCCCGAGTGGCGCAGTGGTAAAGTGCTCGCCCTATCATCCGGAGATCGCAAGTTCGATTACCGGATGATGATGCAGCCTGCCAAAGCAGAGTGCCTGGAGTGAGCTGATTGGCGAAGCTCTCTCAGTGGGGTGGGACGGGGGGGCACTTAGCGCTCTCACATCAATCACGACTCTACAGCCAATCATGGGCGTCTGGGAGCTCACACAAGCAGTCAGCTGGTGTCAAGTGCTTCGGTTCGGAGGAAACACGTGATGGTCTTCGGCCCTCCCTGATTGAGCAGTAGCCTTGATGTGGGAGACCCCTAGCGACGATGGGAGTTGGAAACGACTAAATTAGGGAGAAATTCAGGGCAAAAAAAATTTATAT
>JAQMYL010000015.1:10514723-10556790 GCA_030014365.1 Clarias pachynema | reverse complement strand
ATCATTGCATTCAGTTTTTATTCACAATTTGTTTAGTGTCCCAACTTTTTTGGAATCCGGTTTGTATATATATATGAGAATAATAGACCAAATTGAATAAAAATGACTTTTAAATGGGAATAAATATATTTCTTCTATACATGTTTTCCACATGTGGGGGCTTGATGAGTTCCCAGGAAGAAACGTTTCTTTCTAGTGATGATTTATTAACTCTCTCCCACCTGTCTTTATGTCATTATCTGCACCTGTTTTTCCACTGGTTCATGCCTTAAATTAGATGGCTTGAATGATTCATAGTTCCTTGTGTGGAATAACAAACAAATAAAAAACTCTGAAACTGGTCAGGTACAGAGACTTTACTAAAACCTGCCAAAAAGTTCTTAAGGAATCCTAGAGAACTGTTCCTCAAGAATACCTAAAAAATACAAGAAAGTCTGCAAAATACGATAAAATGAGGACAGCCTCAAGACTTTTTCGCAGTACTGTATAGCTGGTTAGAATACATTATTAGCTCAGGCTGAATAATGAACTCATATTCCATATTACCTCCTCATTGTCAAAGTACAAAGGTTATATACAGAAAATCTTTTAATATGACCATTATTTTTCCATTCATCTATCTATCTAATGCACTGATACGTCTGTTTTTTTTGTGTGTGTGTGGATGCAGGAGCGCACTCGGGGAGCCCTGCTAGAAACTCTGTACGAAGAGCTGCATATCCACAGTCAGGCCATGATGGGGCTCGGCGGGGATGAGGAGAAGCTGGAGAATGGAGGAGGAGGAGGAGGGGGATTCTTCGAATCATTTAAGGTACACCTTGCAACTTGAAGTCCCCTAAAGTGCTCCTAATGATAACCTGGAGGACGGGCAGTGATTTACAGGTGGCTGGGTCTGTCTGAGTGCTTCTAATAACAATCCTGCACTGCTTTTGTGTGGGCTCACACAGTGCTCTTCATTACAGGTGTGGGCGTGGGTGTGCTTGACGGAGTGTGTAGCTTTTGTGCTGGTTTTACACAGTATGC
Source organism: Clarias pachynema (assembly GCA_030014365.1). Lineage (NCBI taxonomy): Eukaryota > Metazoa > Chordata > Actinopteri > Siluriformes > Clariidae > Clarias > Clarias pachynema. The sequence goes on along the minus strand of JAQMYL010000015.1, from coordinate 10,555,767 downwards.
CAATGACACTATATTTTCCTTAATCATACCAAAATCATATCTTATTCACCTTACTGGGGACCTTTTTCTTCCTGGCAGCTTAGTATCACTTTTTATGAAATGTGTAAACACCAGGTGCCGTCATCTTCCAGGATGAAAACATCAACTCAGCATGCTTATTACTCCAACTGTTAAGTATCAGGGCTCAACATGTTTTACAGTGTTTTAATGAAATCATTTATTACTTCAATGAGCCATAACCACTTTAGTTATCACATGGGGGAATAGCAGGGCTCAGTCCTGCCATCCGATGGTTATAGTTACATGTTTTTAATAACCCTAAATTTATGAATACCATACAGTATGTGGTAAAAGCATGTGAACTTATGGCCGTCTAATACTGTATGTATCTGAAAGTTATTATATACAGAATAATACATGAACATTTTGACAGTCCGATAAATGCCGTTTTCGGACTTTGGCAAATTATTATACTATGACATACAAAGTTGTCCATATAAAAATGTTCATTTGAAAACCACTATACTATATCCTTATTTTACGTATGTCCATGTTTTGGGCAAAGCACGACACTCAATGCTCAATAAGAGTACTTACCTAAAAATGTACTCCATTACAAGTAGAAGTACAACTTCATTTGTTTTTCCCTTTTTTTTTAGCTCAAGTACAAGTACAAAATGTGAGCTCTAATATGTACTTAAAGTACAAAAGTACAAGTACTCCACGAAGATGCTAATTTTTCTGGATGCTGGTTACCGATAAACAGTATTTTAAAGTATTTTATGCAAAACTAAAGTTGATGCTGTTTAAAACACGAATGTGCAAATCTTGTAGAGATTTGTATTCTGTAGAAATCTAAAATGTTTGACATTTTTAAAGAATGAAAGTATAAATTAATAATGAATAAATAAATGTACAATTCATTAGCTTTGTTCACTTGCTTCACAAGTGAACCCTTGTTCTCATTCCAAGAAATAATATGTTTAGGTCAAGATATTTTCTATTTTTAACACAGGTTATTGTAATTATTTGACTGGTTATTTAGAAAGTGAGGCATTAACACTGCCAGCCACATTACAGTGATGCAAGTAGCTGCTCTCTCGTGCTGGTAGTTTTATTTCAAGTGAGCTGTGGAATTTTAAATGCTCAAAGTAAATAGTTGATTTACTTTGTTGGACAATTAAAGACTTCAGGTTTTAATAGGCAGGGCTGCACTTGTTGGCAATATGTCTTGAAATTTCAAGACATTTACTATATAAGAAAAATAATTAAATAAACCCAGAGAAAGAAGCGGAAGGAATCCGCAGCACAGAGACCAAGTGGGCAGATCTACTGTATTGTTTAGGTAACCATCAATCACTTTGATGCAGTAACCAATGTGCGCTTTCATAAGAACCTGCCAGTGATTTCTGTAAACTAGGATTGGTGGAATTGATTTGTTTCTGTCCTTCTCACATGGAGTTTAGCTCCACTCTATTTGATATGTTGTGAGTAAAAGTAAAGTTTTATTTTTTTTCATCAAAAAATTAAGTGAGTAGAAATAAAAAAGTATCACATCAGAAAGTACTCAATTTCATTACAGATACACACACAAAAATAATAGTACAGTAAGGAAGTATTTGTTCTTAAAGTATTACTTAACTCTCTCGACGTGTTGTGATAAGCCAATCAATTGATTCTTTCTGTCAAGTGATCAGTGAATCAATAATACTATTTGTCATTATATATATTTGTGTGAATATTTCTTTAGTTTGCAATAGTTCATGCTTCATAAAAAAAAGCCCTTGCAAAATTAAAATGATCTCATTTGCTGTCAAAATGTTCATATATTCTTTTATATGTTTAATGACAAAAACACAATGTACATAAGGTTTATATGCACATTATATTTTTTAGTTTCACCCCCCAACTCTCAAGTGTCATATGGCCAGATTTTCCACTCATATACCTCATATACCTCATATACCTCATATTTATGAGATGAAAAGAATGAATATAAACAGCTCCTCAAGCACAATGTCTTCAGTTATATCAAGGAAACTGTTTGGTTTTTAATGTACATTTTTGGTGTTAATGCCGGGGATACATCAGTACTAATACAGGAATCCAGTATCTATCCGTATTCGATCTGTGCTGATTTACACAGGCTCTGATATTGTGTGATCTAACTCCAGTTTTAAGCCAGCTGTCGCTCTAATGAACAGACGCCACAAAATAACGGAGATCTAGACCTTAATCTTGATTTCAATTATTTATGGCAATCAAAGCAAAGCAGACAGCAAACTGTGCTCCACAAAAATAATGAGGAAGTACAACAGGATTGGTGATAATGGTGGTAAGGTGTTTTTATTTGCACGCACAAAATTATTGATATTGACACAGACTAGGAAAATAAAGAGAAAGAAACATATAAAAACATTAACATGTAAAAAATTGTATTGATGCATCCCTATGTGGTTCTGTGATTCTGTGAAAAAACGAATAAGCTTTTTTGGTAATTGGTTGATTAACTCCTGTTAGGATTATGGACAATCTGTCCTCTCTATGAGCCTGCTTCAGCACTGCCTGGTACAAATCTCACTGGCTTCCTCTTGGCTTGAGCTAGCCTTGCTTAACCTAACTCTGTGCACCCTGTCTATTCAGTTTGTCTACACTCGTGGACCTCTGCTCTGCTTCATCCCTCCATCATTGTGTTGATTTCTGATTCTGTGCTTTATACATACATATATAGGACCCTTTAGGCCTCATCATTGGCCAGGTCTTTATTTGTAATCGGCATTCAACGCAGGGTTTTTCCCTCCCACTTACTTCTTTGTTCATGGTCCCTGTGCCCGCTATGCCTCCCCGGCTCACGTGTTTCTCTCTGACCCCTAGCGGGTGATCCGCAACAGGAGCCAGTCTCTGGATGCCATGAGTTTCAGTATTGGGAAGCGAGCAGTCTCCTCTAGTCACAGCGGCAGTTTTACCCACAACAACAACACCGATCAGCTGCACTCACCAGAGGCCCACAAATACGCTGGGATAGTAAGTAATACTCCCTCTGGCCTAAACATAAGCCAAAAGAAGCCCTCACCGTGTTCCCACCACCCTTAATCCCAATATTGTCCCTATGCCACGTCCCAACCCTCACAGATTGTTTTCTTTCTCTGCCCACTTATATTATCTATGAACATATCCCAGTACAAGCAAAAAAGAAAACCACTGATTAATAGCTATTCTATGAACAACATCAATTCTATGATAACATCAAAGGCCAGCTGTTTGAATTTACTTTTAACATTATTTTATCATTTATGGATGTATATATATATATATATATATTTTTTTTTTTTGCCACATCCATGATCTACTAGATCTACATCTGTTTTCTTACTAAGGACACACTGCCTCAAGCAGTTCCTTAAAACATCCTCGCTGGAGTGCATTCCTAATCATCTCATCTCATGATAAACATGATAATGACATTCAAACCATAACAGAGGTTCAAATGGGCATCTGCTATATTAAAAGCATGCCGTACAGTATGACTCAGAGAAATGGTCCAATCAGCCAGTTCTGCGCTATTCACTCCTAGTTCATTTTGTCAGAGTCCTTGGCAAGCCTTAAGGGTGTGTGTGGTGTACGGTTCTTACAGTACAGTTGCAAATGATTTGAGATTAATGTGTTCCAGAACCATGGTTTCAGAGGTTGTGCTGACAGTGTTGGAAAGAAGGCCTTTGCAAATATGTGGCATGAGAGTGAAGTGTGCATCACAACCTGCTGAGTGATCTGTGTGTGTGTATGTGTGTGTGTGTGTGTGCTGGACCCGTTTTTGCTGTTCTGCTGTTTTATCAGCAGACCTGCATGATCTGATGATGAGCTGAGCTGTGCTGTGTGTGGTGAGTATATGTGTGTATGCAGCAGGCCTGGGTTGCACTGCTTGAGGGTAAAACTGGCCTTCTCAGACAGACAGCTCACCCGCCTGCCTGCTCCTCTCTATATCACAGTTTCTCTTTGCCATGCACAGCTGCACTAATGGAGTTCTTGCCAGCCCTGGGTATTGTTGCAGCTGTCTGATGCCACATGAACTACATCACTGCCCTTTCTGACCATGTTTGCTCCTTGACCCCCACCCCCCCACCCTCCCCTTCTAACAATCACAGGGTTTTGTCCACAAGGAGGAAATATCCTGGATCATATAACTGTGTTTCTTCCGGTTTATTAGGGACCACATTGTTTTTTGTTTGATGAGTTTACTTTCATTCTGTGTTTTAACATGCTTTGTCTGTCATATTCGTAATTGAAGTTTACAAACTGCTGTAGGTTCCTGTACTGTGGATTTATCAACAGCGTGTGAATCAGGGCTTAAAATGCTCAAATTTCAGATATCATAAAAAAAAATAAGGACGCAGAATATACAGTAAATTGCCAACAATATTTATGATTAAAACCATTAATTTGTTGATGTGGAATATTAAAATGTAAAATAAACATGTATGTATGTTTGTTTGTATGTATGTATGTATGTATGTATGTATGTATGTACGTATATGTCTGCAGTGTCTTGCCTCTAACTGTCTGCTGTGTGTCCTCCTTTTCCTCAGCACTGCTCTCTTGTCCCTCACAGGCCTCCGTATCCAACCATGGTTCCTCAGGCTCCTCATCTGGCTGCCGTGTTGCTTCCATAATAACCCTTTTAACTGTAAAATTATTATGCCCGACAACTGCCTTATGTGGTTTTATAACAACCTGCTGCATGACAGCTCATGGTCTCTTCCCTCTCCCCCTCTCTCCCTCTCTTTCTTTGTGTCTCTTCTGTTTGTGTGGCCCCTCTGCAGTCATTGCTTGTCCCAGGCAAAAGTCCCAGTAAATACGGACGTCGCGGCAGTGCCATAGGGATAGGAACGATAGAAGAGGTTCATGTAAAACTCTCAATCCTTTTTCACCATCATGCGCTTCCACTGCATGACCTCTCATTAACTACACACACACTACCACAGCACTGTATAGGCAGACATTAGAGTATATAAAAGGATAATCACTGCCTTTATCTTTTTAAAAGGTTCCCATTGTTTAAAAGGGTTTTTGTTGTTGTTGTTGTTTTTGTCTTCTTTTAATTTTCAGAATCCACAGAAATCTGGTTATACAAATTTGTCTTAGCAGTTTCACAAACCCTTATGAAAGCTTTTTTTAGTCACCATTTACTTTGTCTATATAAAAAAACAACACATTTTAGACATATTAGCTAGTTTATTTCACAGTTGCCTAGCAACAGTATTCTTATCATAATAATAACCACTTAAACAGTGAATATGCTGTGTTTGTCTTGCTATACTGAGATTTTAGTCCTACCCAGCCCTTTTTTTATATATATATATTTTGGAGGAAAATGTTGACATTCGAGACAATTTTGTATTATTTTCATTGTCAATATGCACTTTGTCCACATAAAAGATTTAGCAGCGAAAATGCTTGCCTTAGTCATTAGCTAGCTAATTTTTCAGCTGCCTAGCAACAGTGTTTCCATGACACGAACCATTTGAATAGAAAACCATTTGAATGTGTTCACTTGCCCATGTTGAACGCATTATGACAAAAGATTAGCAACTATTTGGACTATTTTACTAATTCTAATACTAATGCCCATACTAATGCCCAATACTAATACTGCATATCGACACCATGCATGATTGTTTTACTAATAATGCATGGATTTTTATTTTTATTTTGAAAATATTGCGTTCTGTTACGGCATTAAAGACTCTCGAAACTATTTTTATAATTTGGAATTTTTTTTTATGTATATATAGTCTTTGACGTCCAAATATCTGTTCTCTTTTTCAAATTTCCAGTCCTTCTCTATTGTGTTGCGTATCGCTGCATTCCCAGTGTCTCCCTCCCTGTTTGCTGTGGTATATATACTGTAGCTCAGTGTTATTCTTTGCTCTTGTCTGGATTTTGAATGGTATTGAATGGTATTGCTAGTATAGTACCACAAAGTGCATGTGTGTGTGTGGGGGGGGGGGGTTCATTCAGTGTCAGTTCTCCTCCACACTTTTGAAGTCATTCTAGATAAAAGCCTTTTTCAAGTCATATTTTGAAAGCTGTAAAGCGGGAGTAGTAAAAACCCAGTAAACGGACTGAGAGAACAAAGTGCCCGCAGTAAAGCAAACCCCCCCATCTCAGTAGCTCAGACCCCGTCTTTCATCTTGCACTAGTACATAAAGCCTAGTGCTGTAGTCAATGCCCAAACCATCTTTAGTGATGCCTGTGGACCGGTACTGTACTGTATGTCTCCTCTAGTTCAATTCTGGATGAAATCAATAGCTTTCAATCTCCCAGACATGTCAGAGTGAATCTTGTCGCGGTAAAAAGCTTAGCTCTGAGGCATACTTTTTTCAGAGTAAAAAGAACATCAAAGCTATTCAAAGCAGTCTATAATAAAACTATGTGTACTACAAAATATGGGAGGATGATGCTATGGTATGGTATTGTTTTGTTTTTTGACGATGCTGTCTTTCTCTCCTATAGTCTCTGATCATTCCCGGGAAAAGTCCAACGAGGAAAAAGTCTGGCCCGTTCAACTCTCGCAGGAGCAGCGCCATCGGCATCGAGAACATCCAGGAGGTGCAGGAGAAAAGGTGAGGAGCTCAGGGACCCGGTGACACATGCAGTTGCATCTATAATGTCTCAGATCGTGTTCTCATTCAGTACACTAATGTTTGTCATCCTGGTAATGAAAGGTAGACATTACATGTGTACAGTACTGTATATGAACACTCAGCAACATCAGAAGGAAAATCAGGGACTTTGCACAATCATGCAATTATCCACTCAGTCAATCATGTGGCAGCGGTGCAGCGAATAAAAATCATGGCAGATACAGGTGAAGAGCTTTAATTAATGTTGACATTAAACGTGGGGAATGGGGGGAAAATATGATCTCAGTGACTCTGACTGTGGCATGGGTGTTGCTGCCAGACAGACTGGTTTAATCATTTCAGAAATGACTTTTCTCATGGGTTGTGCAGGCACAGCAGTCTACAGCGTTTACACAGAATGTGATCACACAATAAAACATCCAGTAATGTGGGAGCAGAGTTCAGAGGCCAGACACGTTTAAGCTGACAGGAAATCTGCAGGATCACAAATAACCACAACTGTGGTGAGCAGAAAAGCTTATCAAAATCCAGAAAATACCAATCCTCGAGGTGGGTAGGTTCAGGGTTTTACTCCTCGTTCGGTGAAGCACGGGAATCTAAGGCTGTAGTGAACACAGGGTCAGTTAAAGGTTGGGAAAACCTAATCTGGTCTGCATACAGTAAATGCATGAATGAACAGGTGTACATTTGTCCCTATTAAATCGACTGCAGTGTGTACAGTATATTTAAATCCTTTGAGTTAGATGTAGAGACAAAGGAAAATAATGTCACTGATTGTGTACCTTTGTGTTTGTGTGGTTACTGAAGGATTGCCGCTCTTTTGTCAGAGGACAGGACAGTGCTCTGTGTCTCTCTGCCCAGCGTCAGTCTCAGGACGGCCAGGCTCATCATGGATTCCTTCAAGTAGAGATGCCACCTTAGAATCGCCTTATTAACCACAGAACTGCTTGGATATAACATAGTGGAATAGAGTGTCTCACGAATCGAAGCTTTTTTTGCGCGAGATGAAACTAGACTCACGTCTGAAATGATTGCCGAGTGATAACAGGTTCTAATTGTGTGTTTAATGATGCAGCTTAATTGACCTGTGCTGAAAAACATTAATAACTCATACTCTAAGCATCTTGTACTGCTGAAATATCTGTGATCGAAACAGAAATGCTGCTGAAAGACACAGTGCTTCCAAATAATGAGAAGAGGCACAGCATCAAGATTGTTTCCTCACTGACAGTGAAAATCTGCTCAACATTAGGGGTGTATGTTTATGTTGGCATAAGTGGTATAACAAATATATCACTGCCCTGTTGTCATTTTTGTTGTCAGAAATGAAAGCATTGATTAGAATAATCTAATAATCAGTTTTGGAAATATTTAATATACAGTAAATAAGTAGATTATTCCAAACTCAAGTTTTCTTATTATATTCCTAGCAAATAAGAGGCGGCACAGTGGCATAGTGGTTAGCAGTGTCGCCTTGCACCTCCAGGGTCGAGGATCGATTTCCACCTTGGGGTCTGGGTGCATGGTGTTTGCATGTCCTCTCTGCTCAGTGGGTTACCTCTGGATACTCCGGTTTCCTCCCAAAGTTCAAAGATATGCAGGTTAGGTTAATTGACTTTCCCAAAATTGAGCCACATCACACATTGAGCTAGCACGAACGACGGCTATATCTCCAGGGTAGGGAGTATTCATCAACCGATGTGCTGGAAGGCATGTGAATGGAAAAAATAAAGTAATCAGCTTGATGATGTGGTAGGCAAATTGAATTTGGCATATCATATGCTGAATGTCATATATTCCGTGCAACTAAATACAGAATATATACAGAATACATGCTGTATATTAATAAGTACATTTTAATAGACATTAAGAAAGTGACTCCTGTACTCAATTTTTAAAAGATATAGAAAGGAAATATTTAAATTTAGGTGTTGTAGTAGCTCGTCTAACCACATCCTTCTAACCAAGGCACTTCTTAAGAGAACCCAAAATATTTCTGCCACCTGCACCATGCCATGAAGAGGTGCTTATTTTAGCACTTGTAATACGATCCCTAAAAATCTTTATGTGATTTATGTTAAACCTCAGAGCACAGCTTTCACTGGCAGCAGCTCTTCTGGAATTCTGTTTTTTCAGCAGATTCGGTGGTGATTCAGCATGCTTTATTCCAAATATAGATGTCTAATGTCTCTCATTACTAACAAGCAGCTGTAGCGTGCAGCTTGGTCTTTACCTGCACCTAACTGGAGCACTATACGTTCAACAACAGCATGGAAGAGAATTCTCCTGCTGCCCCCTAATGGTCATTGTGTTTTTGTGCAGCAGCCGAGAGAGCTCGCCGACGACGCAGAAGACTCCTGACAGCGGACACATATCACAGGAACCCAAGTCTGAAAACTCATCCAATCAGAGTTCACCCGAGGTTCTCGCCACTAAGAACAGGTGAGGCGTATGTGTTTGAAAAAATGAATATAAGATGAAGCAGTAGGGTTGTATAGATATTAAATGAATGTGTGTATTGTTGTGTGTGTGTGTGTGTGTATGTGTGTGTGTGTGTAGCTCAGCAATGTGTTTCAGAGCTGCATCAATCCCTGAAGCTCACGACTTGTCGCGGTCCTCCTCAAATGCCAGCAGCTTTGCCAGTGTGGTGGAGGAGAACGAAACCGAGGCCACTGAGGACTACGATACCGGCATGGTAAGCGATTTCTCATTTTCTTTTCAAAGCAAACTGACCTACTGTGAAATAATCTCGATTCGGTCTTGGTACTCTACAATTAAATATAATGAAAATACAAATATAAACAATCTCTTTTGGTATGTAGAGAGCATGTGGTTGCATTTGAATGGACTGATAGTGTGTCATTGTGTGTTTTAGGAAAGTCTGTCATCAGCAGGAACACCACACAAGCGGGACTCGTTTAACTACAACACATGGATGGACGACAATGTAAACAACATCAGCTCCAGCAGACGGGGAAGTTCTCCTGGTGAGTTAAAAAGCACAAGATGAGAGAGTTTTAGCCTTAGCGGGGCAAAATGATACTCTTTTTATAAAAAAAAGTTAACATAAGCCTTAGAGTTCTCCAAAACATTTCTGTTAGTGTTCCATCTATACCACTCGCATAATGCATGAACTTTTTTTTGTATCACAAATATGAGGTCATATTGAGGAGGAAATCTAATTTAATTTCCATACAAGTCCACAAATAAGCAGTGAAATATACAAAAGGTTTTTTTGTTTGTTTGTTTGTTTTTTATTGTACATGCACACTGAAGACCCATGTCAAAAATTAATGTCTCAAAAGACTAAAAAGTGCCTTTCCCATAATATGTCCACTTGAAATACAAAAAAATGAGAATTGTTCCACTGTGTGTAACCCAGTGGGTTGATTACAGTCAAGTGTGTAAAAGCTGATTGCAGACTGTTCATGTCCCAGGTATAGGCAAGCCTCCTGACAGTGGTAAAGGTCATGACCAGAACCGGACGGACATCCGCATCAAGCTAGATGGACCGGTTGACCACAAGACTACGTCGGTGAGAATGTTTCACCAATGTCTATTCTTTTAAAGTCCTTTATAGATTAATTTGCTTTCGTTGTTCGAGAGAGAGTAATAGGCATAGTGTGAGTAATAAACAGAACAATGCAATATTCACCCTCATGTAACCATTGTGCTGTGTGTGCATGTGTGTGTCCTACACAGAACTGCTAGCCTCTCCAAACTGATTGCATCATGGATCTCCATCAACAGGTCAGCAGATTCATTTACTAATTGAACTTAAAAAGAACTGAATAACTAATACATGTACCTGTAAGAGCACTCATGGGAAATTGTAATGGTATGAGACAGTAAGGGTTCATATGAGGACTTTAAATAGACAGTAACAATGTTAAAGCTATAGGATTTTGGTAAAAACATTATCAAGAGAAAACTCAAAATACTCTAAAATATGATGTTCTTGGGCTGCTACAGTATGAGAGCCCAGATCATAACAGGTAAAAGCTCTGGTAATAAAATGCACATAGCAGAAGTGACCACAGTTCACCACATTATGTCCGTCTTAATGCTACATGAAGTACATTATTATTATTATTATTGCAAAATAAGCATCCTACTTAGTGAATTGAATTCTGTTTCGGGCGCAGGTCTGATTCGCAGCTGTGAGATTAATCGGTGTGATGGAAAAATAAGCGGCACAACTGACATTACAAAATGTTCTATCTTGACTAGACCTTTTTCTAACATGGAAAGGAAAATTTTCATTTAAAAATATCCTGTAACTCTGTTGACAGAATGAATGTTAACTGTCTAAAAAGGTCCATCTAAAAGTATGTTTAATATTTATGTTATATCATTCATTCTTTACATTGTCTCCATGCGTTCCTCTTCACAGCTACCATTATAGCATTCCTCTAAAACTCATGAGCTCGGGTTTTCGCCGTGATTGCTACTGCTGCAGACGATGATGACGACAATGATGATGATGACGATGAAGAAAATAGTTCCAGCCTGCACCACAGTGACAGATGGCAGGATTGTGATTATGTACATAATAGAGTGACTATGCCCTGCATCAGAATACTGCTTTACTGGTGGCCCAGTGCAGGACCGAGAGAGGGAGAGAGAGAGAGGGAGGTGGGAACCGTCGGCACAGGCTGCATGGAGAGACCTCATTTGCACTGCATCATTTTCCTTTTCTTTGTGAATTTCTTGTCTGAATTTGACCTCTTCTGTTCTGTCCACAGTACCGCTTCTGATCCGTGTAGAAAATCAAGTGGGCTTTTTGCCTATAAAGCATAGACTGCTATTTATTTTTCACTTTGGCGCATGGCTCGTAAATCTGTGCCGTGTTCCGCTCTGAATATACCCCCCCCCCCCCCCCCAAAAAAAATACAAAACCCCAGCATGCAGCAGAAACTTTTGTTCATCAGGTAAAACTGACTGGAATGTGTGTCAGACATTGGCATGGGCATGTTGTTGTTTTTATTTTTTATTAATTATACTAATTATTATCAATGTATGATTTTTGTCTTTGGGTAATCACTACTGCTACAGCTTTTTGTTCAGTAAAATGTACAGTCCAACTTACATTTCTGTATCAAATCTTTTTGCCAATGTCATTCCCAGCCTGTCAACAGAATTAACAAAAGAAATATATATTCTTTAAATGGTATGAATTATTTAAATTGCATAAAAATGCCTTACTTAACCCTCAAACAGGTGATTCAGCTAGCCAGCTAAGTAGCTCCAGCTTTCATAGAATGTGATAAACTGTGTTGTTGAACCTCATCTGTCCTGTCTATAGTGAGAAAAGCTTCTTTATGAGTCTTGGTTCTTTCTGTACACAACCCAGAAAACGATATATACAACAGACTGTGAGTTATTTCCGTAATGTGCTCACTTGAGTATAAAGTGGTGTCTTGGTTCTTTATTAATGTGTTCGGACCCTAGATCTGTGAAGCTGTGAATGCCACTTTAGGGTTTAATATCCGCCTAAAACTTTTCCTATTCAAATCCATGCCACTACGCAAGCTGTCCGTTTTGTTTTTTTTATTCCAACTGAGGCTGATGTGTTGTAAAATGTTTATTTTTTTTTTTTCTCCAGACATAAAGATTAGTCTATTTAGATCAACTCTATATAAGCATAGATGTAAACCCAGCACTGTCTTTGAACCTCAGTAATGCCAAAAATCACTAATCACGTGTCCTCATTTCAAATGCAGACATCACTGAGAACCACTGAGGAAGGATTACAGTGCATGTGGTTGCCTTAATATAGGGGACACCGGCAATCAGGGAGGATGAGTTAGCTCAAGGTATAAATGTTGTGAAAATATTCAAGTATATATATGTTTATTTATTTTTAAAAAAAGGTGAGTTAAACATTGTTTTATTCGACCCAGTGGCCGATGCATAAGCAGAACGTTCTATTCATTTTCATTGGTTACAAGCTACAATGAGGATTATAAATTAATCCAGTAAAACCTTGATCCCTTAAATTATGTAGTTTGAAAGAGATGAGGATAAGCCAGGACGCAGTGTGGGGTCCTGGGAGTTTAAGATGAGTTTTACATACAGTAAACCTTCCTGAAAGACTTTCATATCAGTCTTGCTCTATAATGCAAGTTATCACTGTGTGAAGATGAAAGACATTTTTTAAAAAACTATTTTAAAAAATTTGACTAAAATGTATAAAAGGGAAAATATTCACATTTTTTTGTTAATTGCTTCTGTCAGCCCTGCTATGTGCTTTTTGTGCCCTTCTGTGGTCAGGTCTGGTCTTTTTAAGCTACAAGAAGCATCCATCTTGCACTTTCACTGCAAAAGGCAAATTAGGTAATAAAAAAAAAAAATCGAGCAGGAAATGTTTGCTGTTCAAAACAGGGTACAGATCAAGCATTGCTTCGACTGTTAGTGTGACCTCTTCATGCTTTTGTGGGCTGAATTGTGTAAATACTGCTGTTTTGTACATAGGCCCAAAATAAAATGAAATAAAGAGATTTGAGAAGAATATTTTTCTTTGGTTTGACTCTCTGATTTAAACATGTGATACAGTTTGTGTTCAGCAACATTCTGAATTATTAACATTTACTTATAAAACTCACTGTACTGTACTTTGTTCAGCAAATAATGCTCAGAGTTGGGGCCTGACTATAACGCTTCCATACTTAACATGCCACTGATGGACTGTGTTGCATTCAATGATTCTAAATATAAATTTACAAATTTACGTTATACTGTTAGTCACATCATATAATTTCCACTTTAATAGAAATACCCGTACAGTAGCACATTCACGCAATTATCCGATCATGTACTGCGGCACAAATCTAATGAATCAAAATCATACAGATGCAAGTCAAGAGCTTGATTTAATGTTCACATCAAACATCAAAATGGAGGAAAATTATAATGATACCCTTTATAAATACGATGAGTAAATAAGCATCTCAGAATGTACAAATTAATGTATAAACAACAACAAAAAAACAAGGCTACAGTGGGCTCAGGCACTAGTCAGTGATGTTCTACTGTTGAAGATTTGAAGTCTGAGATTTGAGATTCTTTTCTGCTCACCAATGTTTTAAAAAGTGGTTATCTGAGATATCATAGCCTTCTTTGATCTCTCATCATCAAGGCATTTCTACCCAAATAACTGCAACTCACAGGATAGTGTTAGTCATAGTGTCTCTTTAGTGCTGTCTCTTTAGTGTTGACTGTTGTGTGTAAAAATCCCAAGAGATTAGCACTTCCTAAAATACTCAAACCAGGCCATCTAGCAACAACCACGATGATGCTTTTTCTCAAAGCTGATGTTTGATGGGAAAATAAACTGAAGCTCCTAAATTGTATTTGCATGATTTTTTGTTTGCACTGCCAGGATTCCATATCATTGGGTAACTGAATAACTGCATGTGCAGGTGTACCAGTGTTTCTGATAAAGCAGACTAAGCATAAAATCCTAGCAGTTTTATAAGCATGTTAACTGACCGAACACTAGAGGGCGATGGTGTGTGATAAAAGTGTGTGTCCTCTCTACCACTTTGTTCACAACAGTCAGTCCTGTTCCACTTTCAGTTGGCTCAAAGCAAACATGAAAAAAAAAAAACTCCTTTATGAATGTGTGCTTTTGATGAATAAAATGAAAAATGAAAGTAAAAGTGAGCATAGATAATTAGCAGATAGCTACAAGAACAAGACATCAGTATTGTTCATTATTGTAAAAGGTTGGAACCCTGAAAAAACATGCATTCAGTCTTATTGCAGTACCAATCATGTGAATAAACGTTCAGTTAAAGTATATGACATTATTATTATTAGTAGTACTAGTATTATTATTATTAACAATATTATCCCACCTTAAAATGCAGCAACAGAATTTAAATAATTATATTAAAAACCCATAATTAAATGTAATAAAGCACAAATAGATTCAAGTATCAAGTATACAAACAGTATCAAGACAATCCACAACAGATATTTCAGCAATATCACAAGAGAGAGAGCGAGTGCTGTCGTACAAAATATAAGCACTGCTTTGATGCCTTTGGCATTCAGGCTGCACCCTGCATCACATCTGTGCTGATATTTAGTACAACAGCACAACCTTGAGTATGATGTTGCGTTCATAAAACAGTTCCACAAACACCATTTGTTATCAACAAATTATGATTTGTTGCTTAAAATGCTTTACTTTGATCCACCAACACAAATCTACAATTGATACCTAACCTCAACTGGTGGAGCTGGCAACCAATAGGTAGCGACCTACATTATTGCAGTTAGTGTAATTAACAGGGGTGCAAGTAGTTTTAAATTCTTACTATGTAGCCAAAAGGTGAGGAGAATAAACCATGCAGGTGCACCATACAACCTGTGTGATTTTTGAGCATGTTAACATGCATTTAAAGGGGACATACTAATACTGTTATGACATAATTGTAGAATAGGGCGAATTTTATGTTAAGACCTCCAATGAGCTGCGGATGCTGGAAAAAAAGCATCAAGCTATTATGATGTTCAATGTGATGTCACTCAATGTAATTTCACTCAATGTAATTTCAGTCAATAATGTCAGGTAGAAAGTTATTAACCACTTTCTGTCCCCCAAAAAGCCCCACTTGCTGGGAAAAAAATCCGTAAAAAAACAAAAGGACCCTTCACACATGATGACATCACCAATTTCAGACATCAGCACTTTCACAGCAATCATGATGATGTAATAGCCATGTCATCATCAGCATCATGCTGATGTTATCGTGCTTAGACCCTAATAACATGTCAGCTGTTCTGGAAAAGTTATTGTCAAATGCATTTGCAAAATCCATAAATTTTCATCCATGATGAAACTGACTCTCATGAAGGCTATCTCAGGAAGGCAAGCCCAAAACTGCTGTAGAGGAGAAGTTCATTTAGAGTTACAGTACCAGCCACAGAAATCACCAATTAACAAATAGCACCTCAGATTAGAGCCGTTATGAAGGATTTACAGAGCATAAGTAGCAGACTCTGCTCAAAGGAGATTATTACATATTGTGAATGCCTTCAGGATTGTTTTAAAATGTTGAAATAAATAAAAAGCAGGAAAGACCATGGCATTATAGGGTGTGTTGCGCTGTAACTTTTGACTGGTAGTGTATAATAAAAGTTAATAAATTGAAATCAATAACTGTATCACAATAAGTGGCATCACACTTCAAATTGGGATCTAGATATAATACGAGTATTTAAAGATAATTTTTAAAAATGTAAGAATATATAGAATTATCTGGTGCTGAAAACAAGCTGTTTAACAGTAAACACACTCCATCTTTACAGTACCGTCACATTAATTTATTTCGATACACACTCCAGAATTTATCAATAATCATCCTTATACTGTATATCCTTAACACATGTTCCTAAAGCTACATTTCCTGCTGCATTCATATGTGATCCACTTCTTCTTTGAGTGTCTTATGAAACATATGTGAAGCAATCAATGAGATTTACACTGCTTTTCTTTTCTTTTTTTTGCCTGTGTTTTATGGACTGCCTTGAGAACTAATTTAAAGTCAATTGCAGGTAAAGATCGACTAAGGGAGAGAGTGATAAATATACTGTTTCTGGTGCAAATGAGCATGAGTGTGAGGAGCCCGCAATGTGGAGCTGATGACTTCACACTTCATAACATGATGCGATGTATCATTCACGCAGATCTTATCCGCTCCCATTTAGCACTTCATTTACTGCTTGCCACCCTCCTAACACACTCCTCATCACCTCAAGATGCCTGGGGGGGGAAAGGGGGTTCTGATAGAACTAATTAACCAGTTTTACATATCAATTACCATCTTTTAAAAGCCTGCTTCTTTTTTACGATCTTCTACAGTATAAAGCTCCTTTGACCAGGACTCAACAAAGTCATTAAATCAAGGTCAGCGTCTCCATTTATACTGATGAATAATGTCTGAGTGCCCAGCTAATATAGCATAAGGCATTAGACATAAGCATAGATAGAGTAAGAGTAACATGCTGACTCAGGTATTAAATTATTTATACACATTAAGTATGTGGTAATGCATAAAGGAAGAAGATTAGGAAAACTCAACATTTTGTATGTAAGGAATAAAAAGTTTCTGATCTAGTTATAGGTATAGCATACCTGCAGCAAAACGGTCAGGTATTAAAATAATAGATGCAACGGCGTTTTATTCCACTACTACTCATAAATAAAGTCAATGGTGACCTGCCAGATTTATAAATTGGAAAATTATAACTGTTCGCAGGGAAGGTCCACAGGAATAAACAACATCTGTAGCAGCTGTGATGGAACCATGCAGTGACTGAGAAGAAACACTGACTAAACTGCTCTCCTGCATTAAAATCCCGGTTTATTAGATTGAAAACCACCATGGCACAGGTGACATTTTCCATGAAAGATGATAGAGTTAAAAGAAGCAAAAATAAACTGATCATTTATTTAGTTATACACAAGTACAAACTGGTGACAGGATAATGGGTTCCCAAGGCTCTTCCATGCCAGCAGGAACCAAAAGCCAATGGAGCACAAACTGATGAAAAAAGTCAATGCTGGCCACAACCCAGTGCAACACAGCCCACCGAACATGGAGGTCAGTATGCTTCTAAACTTCCCAGATCCCAATTCAATCAAGCACCCATGGTGCCAAATCCAATACACAGATGATGCACCCTACAATTCACAAGACTCAAAGGATCTTCTACCAATGTCCTGGTGACAGACACTACAGCCCACCCCAGAAGTCTTGTGGAGTCACGCCAGTCTTGTGGAGTGGCCTGTGCTGTCCCGGTGGCACAAGGAGAACCTACACAATACTGAGCACAATGTTGATTTCATTGATTGTATGCTATACTAATATACCACGCATTTCCTGATAAAATATTAGTTTCTGTATTGTAGGTATTAAACTACAAACTTTGTAATAAATAGCACACCAATAAGCTAGGAGTCATACAAGGGAAATACTGTAGAAAAGCCTAACATAAGAGTTTAATCATATTGCTCAGATTTTTTAATGCTACAGTATTTTCTATTGAGGTTCCTCACTTATACTGTAGGTACTGAACTGTAGACACTCAATACACATTGATAGATATACTTCACCTTGTAGAAGTTCCAAAGCATCTGGAGCAATTAGAAAACAGTACTGATAGTTGAGTTACAACAATTAAGCATGATTTATGCTTCCATATAAAAGCAGTTTACTGGTAAACAAAGAACATGGCAGTTTATCAAATATACTATCCAACACTGGTGTACAAACTTCCCACCTATCTCCTACTAACTGGTCAGGAGAGATGACCAGTACAGGAGATGCAATGGGAGCTCCTCCTGCCCAAAAGTCTCATCAAATCTGTCTATCAACACACATAATGGGTTTTAGATTAATTACATTACCTACAGTCATGTACATTGGTGTAGTCCTTTCGAAAATGAAGAAACCCATTGCAACTGTGAAGACAGAAGCCTGGATGAAAATCCACTGCCCATGTCTCAGTCAGCAACAGAGGGTAGACATATGCATAAGGAAAAACTACACCAATTAAGCTATTAATAGCACAGGCATCTGAGGAGACAAATGAATCTTTCTGGATACTTCGGAAGTGCTATTTTGATAGCACTTCAGAATGTCTAGTGATTTGCTAGTGAATTGTCTTTCAACACCCTGTACACTAGGCTATTATCTTCCTCTGTGTCCAGGAGATAAGGATATCAGGTCGCCACAGCAAGGGAAGCCCAAGGCAGTAAGGTTTAAAGGTGAATAGAGAGCCAAATTGTGATTTTCTGGCACAATGGCAGGCCTCCACGTTAGGGTGAATGCCAAATTAAATTTCTGACTTATATGATAAATGTTGATGAATAACAACTCACTCAGCCTGGTGTTGCTTGTCATAAGAAACCTACTCAGACTGTGGTATAAAAGCCAAAAGATTTACACACCCACCTTGTCTGAGACATTATATCAGCCACCTTTGTCTAATATTCTGCCACCGCTAAACTCACAAAAGATACTTTTATAATATTTGGCTGGGATTTTGGCCTTGTCATGTCCATGTGGGCAGCATGGTCACATTGTACAGTGTCTAGACTCTGTTCATAATGAGACCATTACAGACAGGAAAAGTGAGCCAGCTGATTACAACTGAAAGCAGGAGTGATGTAGTTTGAGAGGAAAAAATGCATGTTTTTTTGTGGGACTTAGAGCACTGGTAGTGTCTGGCAAGAGGCGTGGGACTGGACAATTTTCTCTGTGCATAGAAAGGCAAAGAGGTGCATGACACTGGGCATAGTTCTCCATGATATAAACTGGATTTAATTTTCCTTAGACTGAATCAGAAATCCCCTAGCTCATCATTGCCTCAGAACACTTATGTTTCTCATGGAATATTAGGTTAGCTGATTGACAGTGATTTGCTTGGGAAAATATATCAAACATCTCCCTCAGCATTATATTGTCTAGAAACTAGGCCGACAAGACAAACTGCCAAAAGCCCAAATTACTGTATACTTTCAGTCCCAAATTTTGAGTTTAGATCGAACATAAGTTGTAACGTATCATATACGTGCTGTCAATCCACGTATATGAATTATTGAGACAACCTAGCATAGTGTGATTTGTCATTTTACAGGACTTTGAGAACTTTTGACTCATTACTATCACCTGAATAAACTGTGAATTATTTATTAAGTATTTGCATGAAGTATGACAAGACAAATTAAAAAATCGATTTTAGAGTATAAATCTTAATTCTTGATGTTCATCATACCAACAGGATCTACATTCAGTTGGCCATCATAGATTGTCAGCAATGTGACCTGTTTTGGAGGTGCATCTATATTTACTCAGGATGATTTATTTTCTCTAAATATTGTCAGACTAGAAAGTCCCTTAGCATAACTCATGTTTGACAATAAGTTGGAGATGTACATCAGTCTCATTTTCAGTGCTACTGACTGGACTTATGCTCTGGCACAAATTCATCGCACAACATTATTCAATTTCTGCAGTAAATTTGATGACAGGTTCACTTTGGCCCCGAAACTCTTCCACCCCCCCAAGGGGCATAATGTTTCTGAATATTGAGTTTGAAACATAAACTTATTCAATCCTAAATGTTTTGCTCATTGTTTCTCAGCAGAGTTGGGTTTTGATATGATTCAAAGATTTATACTGTATTAGTCACAATCATATTTTAACAAAAAAAAGAAATTTAACTTACAAAGAATGAGAGTGTAAAAGTAAATTAAAGCCCCCCGACACATTCACTTCTATAAACAGCAGCAAGAGAAATATTCACATTCAAAGTCAAATCAAGAGAACCTGACTCAGAACAGTAAGAGAAACAAAAGTGGGAAAGTTTAGGGAGAAATTGAGAAAGAAACAGAATAAGCAGGAGAGAGAGAGAGAGTGAAGCCAAGCAGTGGTGGGATTTTAGCCACTAATTACCTCCTCAACAAAGATCTCGATCCCACAACCTCTTGTACTTTGGATCCACTCACATCCACTCAGCTTCTTCTACAGTACCAGTTTGGATCACGGCCATTCTGACAGTCTGGTGTTTTTGGCATGTACTATATGAGGCTGTGTTTTGGTGCCTGGTTTGAAAGAAAGCAGAAGTTTTTTTTTTTTTTATCCCACAGTTCCACTTACAGAGCTGTACTACAATTACAGTTAGGTTAAAACTACATTGTTTAATTAAGTGCAGGGGAATGTCATGTTTATCTGTATCTTATATTGTATGTCCAGTTCTTACTGCAGGTAACCCTTAAACACATTCAGGACATTTTCTAGATATTTTGAACTTTGTACATGAAATGCTTTGTCGGCATTTGGATTGCATGATAAAGGAGTTAACAGGGTTAATTTCCATTCTGCTGTACTTAAACACAGCTCACTCCATGATCTAGCAAGAGGTCATTTCTGGGTCATGAATATCAAGGTCCTTGTTGACATCAGAGTGTTTGTTTGACATCATTACTAAATGGACAAGTTGTCCAGTTAGCACGTCATATGTGCTTCAATGAGTAAGATTTGTCTTTCTAACATATCCTCCCCTTTCCCAAACTGAGCAACTATTTTCGTAAACTTCCCCAAGCACATAATAGAGACCATAGAGATGAGAACATCTTCAAATATGGATACAAGGGCAAATAAAGTCTTCCTTGTTTATCTCCCTTAAATATCACTCATGGAAATGTGATCTAATTAATCAAATAACTTTGTGTAACTTTTAGAAACACACACTGGGAATTACCCGTGAATCAAATGGATGAGAATGACTCACTTGTTCATAAAACAGGCATGGATTTGGCTGGACGAGTGACAGGGAGCTATTTGGTGTACTTATGGAGTAACGCTGGCTGCTTTTCCAAGTGTCGTAATAAACCATCATAAAAACCGCAGTCTGCCATTGTAGTTGTTCCTGTATGAGTGAACTAAAGGTTTAGAAGAATCTGGTTGCCAAGAGACAAATATACAAAGGTAGGACAAATACTCTATAAGAGACCAGCAAGACTTTTTTATTTGTTAATGAGTGAACCCCAACACCTGCTTGTTAAACACAGCAAGGCTCTAGTGCTTACTCTTCAGACTGGATTATGTTTTCCAGAAAGAGGAGAGAAAGGTGGGTGCAGAAAGTAAAACTGCACAGCTTGCATGGCCCCGGGGACGCTGTGTGTTTCATCAAATCAGCTACTGATTTTCATAGAAGGGTTGTTTTTGAGAACATAGCACTAACATCAAGCTTAAGAAAATATAATTTATTGATCATTTTAGATTGATCAGCTCAGCAGCTGGTCAGACCAAGCTTGATGCAAAACTTTATATAAAAACCACTCATTATTAAAAAAAAATTAAAAGCCAAGCAACAAAGACATACACAGCATAGGTCGATGACGATTAAAAAAGAAATACGTGTGCTTATATGGTAGCCTTGCCGGTGTGTGTTAATAGGGAGGCTTCAGACATCAAACTGTGCATTAGGGGTCTCGGATATGTCAGGTTAAAACAAAAGTTATAATTTTTTAAATAACGTGTAAATTTGACCACTAATGGAATATGGGAATGATGTCGCAATAATGTAGAACTCTCAAAATGAGCATGTTATTATTATTATTTTTATTTATTTATCTATTTATTTATTTAGTCAGAAAAACAAAACAACCATAAAAAAAATAAAAACGTTTTAAGAGCTATTGCAAAATGTAGTCCAGTAGGCAAATTCTTAATACCATATAAGTCTCAAAGATACACGCATGGAACCTCTGTGGAGTCTTGTCTTAGATTTTATCAGTCTTTTCAGAAGTATTAACTGGTGCTAGCCACCTAGCGAAAAACATGCAGTGAAGATTTTGAATATTTAGAAATTCGACTTAAATTCCTGTCAGAAAAACTCATGTTAGCTAAGAGGCTAGTGCTAGTAAACAATTATGTTAACAGTAACAATATAACATACTGTAACATAACTGTGAAAATCCTCACACATTATATCCTATTCCTAACACATTAGCTTATGCTGGCTAGCTAGCTGGCATTAGATATGACGAATATGAAAAAGTAATCTTTCATAAAATAAATTTATATTTGCTCCTGCTGCCTAGCGGGCTAGCATTAGCGGCAACGATTATGAATTTATGATCATAACTATAATTCTCTCAGAAATCCTGTCAGGTTTTCTTAGATAAATCACACAGGAGTAAACTGTAAATAACTTTTCTTGTTCTATAATTAATTATTAATAATAATTAATTGATTTATGGTCATACTATTGGGTATCACCCAAATGAGGATGATTTCCATTTTGAATCTGGATCCTCTCAAGGTTTCTTCCTCTTGTCATCTCAGGGAGTTTTCCTTTGCCAATGTCTAGACAATGTCTACTGTAAAAGTGCTACACAAATGAAATTGAATTGAATTGAAGTGTATGCCCTGCATAACAGATCCTGTAAAACGGTGCAAATTTATCCTAATATTGCTCTTGGCTTTGTATTGGTTACATTCCAGCATGTCTTTTTAAGATAGGTTTAAATAAATAAAGAGTAAATAAATTATATAGAGTGATTTAAGTGTTCACAATCTCTCTTTCTCTGTCTCGTCCTGAGAAAGAGAGGAAAATCCAACCGTTTCTCACAGCTAGTCGCCAAGCCACAAGCAGGACTACTGGGAAACAACCATCCCAAAAGAAACTTCTCACTCCTCATAAATTTCCTTAGAACATTGAGAAAATCAGAACTTTATCCAGACATCTATTAAGACATTGGAATTAATTACAAACACATACCACAAATACTAAATGTTAATGTTTAGGATTCACTGAACCCTATAATAGACGTCTGATGTAAAATAAGTCTGAAAGTAAAAATAGACATTGGAGCAAGATACAAATACTGTAACAAGCCTTAGTAGCTTTAATGGTTGTGTTAATATAACTGTTAATGTTCTTATATGAAACAGACCAAAAACCTTGTGGCATCCTGACACACACATTCAATCACATTTGTCCTTATAAAAGGCCTTGAGGACATTTTACTAACAAAATTATTAAAGCAGTTAATTAACACCGTGTCTAATCTAACCAAAATTTTTAACTAAAAGGAATTTTTGGGGGGGACCATCCAAATGTCTCCACAAGGTGAAAACGTTCACCAAGATATTAAAACATCTCACACATCTTATAAGGATTCTTCTACCACACAGCTTTCTTCCCTTGCAGTTTTATGTGTACCGGAGACATTTTCTGAGGTAAATCTCTATAGCTTGACATACAGAAGGGAAACAAGCTGTGTGATTGCTTTACCATTCTCTCTCCCTCATACTTCAACCGTGACACAAGGAATAAAAGGAATTACAAAAGCCACACTCAAGAGTCAAATGACCCTCGGTACCCAGTGTGTCTAAGTGCTGTTAATAGTACTGACTTACTGCAAATTCTCACACACAGTGATGGTTTTGTCATTTTATTACACTTCTTACCTATTACACATATGGTCTCCAGTTACATTTAAGGCCTCAAGAAAAAAAGAAAAAAAAAGACGACGACTGGTCTTTAAACAGGTCCATTTGAAGCGCAAAATATTGCCTCTCCACCACAGGAAACATAATCGCGTCTCAGCCACATATGCACTTTTGGATGACGGTCACAATGGCTTCCATTCATGACTGTTTTGCTTCCTCCTGTAAATAATATACTGATCTATATTTCTTCCCATCATTCAATAAAGCGGCTTTTGTCTATCCTGTGTATGAATCCAAGGCCTTGCAGACAGATTCATGTGGCTACAACCACAAACAAATGCCTATTTGTCTGGATACTTCACCAGGGAAGGAATGCATAAGTGCCCTGTACTTGAAGTTCAAGACTTGAAATGCATCCGAATAAAATATCACCAAATTGTTGCTAGAATATGTTTCTCACCACAGAGTGCCTCAGCTCAGCCTCAGCTCAGTTCATTCCATTTACAGCAATCCCTTGTTTGTTTGAACGTGTTCGTACATGTTTCCCTGGCTCTTGGTAATGATAATAATTGATGATTAGGCTGTGCTGACCATTACCATTATCAGACACAGCACAGAGAGAGCCTTATGTTCTCCTCGCTGTTTCTGTGGGCAGATAACTTGTTTACCATCACCCAGCCAGCACAACAGATAAAGTCTCATTCCCTCAGCCATGAGATATGCCGTCACTTGTTTTCGCTGGGTAATTAGAGGGAGAAGAAAATTAATTTAATGATCTGAATCATCTGTCCATTCATGGTTAATAAATCATTGGCGCTAACGTGCGGTAATGTCATTACGGCCAAAGTTCAGAGTCTGCAAACAAATTAAGAGGTGAAAAACAGCATCATATTCCTTCGGGAAATAAAAAAGCAATAAAACTAGATGAAGCTGAGTATAAATACAGTTAAATGCATAAGTCTGCGTACATTAAAAAAAATAAAACAAAGGACAAAAGGACAAAGAAATATATTTTTATCAGAACAAGTACAGTACTGTGCATGGGTTTTCTTTACTGTCAGAAGTAGCAAATATGTGTATGATACACAACCGCTCAAAAGTTTGGGGTCACTTGCAAATTTCTTTGTTTAGTGATTTATTTTCTATATGCTACAACAATACTGGGGATTTCGAAACTATGAAATAACACATATGGACTTTATGAAGTCTTTACGGATCATGAGTAGCAGATACATCTCAACGTTAACTGTTCAAAGGAGATTATTGCATATTTTAGACATTGCTTTACAAAGTAGAAAGTATAATAAAAATTAGGAACGACCATGGAATTAGAAAGTGATCCCAAACTTTTGAGCGCTGGTGTATAAGCGGTAAAAACATTTAGCTTTATAGTTATATTATTTCCTGATCTGACAGTATGAACAAATTACAAATTTCAGAATGAACACACTGTAAATACCATGAACAAAGCACCTAACACTACTTTGGAATGGTAAACCAAACAAGGCTAAAAGTGAAAAATAAAAACATTTAAAATAATGATACTAATAATGATTACAAATATTTTAGAATATACATTAACCATTGTTTATGCTATCAGTTAATTTTTAAAATAAGGCCACAATGACCAGTGTGAACCACACCTTAAGTACATGTTTGAGGTTGTAAAATAATAAAACACAGAGCTAAGGCTCTATAATAATTACAAAATTTACATCTGGAGATCTGGTATTTCACTACATTATCAATATTTAGAAACATCTTTTATTATTATGAATATTGCATTTTTATTTATCAGATAAGCACCAACCAATGCAGATTTATTGTATTTACTTGAGTTAATGTTATAAGAAATGTTCATTCTTTTTAGTTAATTCAGTAAAGGTTTTTCAAGACAAAACGGGACTTGTGATAAAATCTCTTGTGAATGTAGGCATACGGTATAACCGGTGGAATTCATCACGCACAGTATATATGTGATGAGATTTGTGTAAAATATTTGAATGGTTCAAACGTTTTAAAGAAGGCTGTACCTCTGTGAATCATGATCTCAGCCGAGGTGGTCCTTGAAAACCCACAGATAATTTACAAAAAGAGTCGTTTTAAAAAAGAGACTTTTCAAACTTTCATTGTACATGCACTCATTCACAAACATCACTTGCACATTACAGGAACTTGGATATGGGCTATTTCATTAATCTGGCAAACTTTCTACTTTCTACCTTGTTGGTAACCAAGCAGTACTGTAATGCTGGGAAAAGTGCACTAATATAACAGGGCATTATATAGAGACCTTTATAACTCTGTTCTATTATTCTGCACAATCAAAGGCCATACCTTGACTTGAATGCCCCTTGCGATATTAATTTTGGAACCTTAATTTAAAGCACACCCAAATAATCTACATGATATTAGTATAATATCATACATAAACCATGCAAATCTTTTTTCTTATCACTCTTACAGAAACTCTTTTTCCTTTACACCAAACTAAGTAACCACATTCAGTTTCATTCTCTGTACATTCTTCTTTGAATATCTGCTGTAACTGGAACAGATGTCATAGACTGGCTTTTTTTCCAGTCATATCATGAGTCTACAAAAGGTTTGACTCCTTCCTTTTCAAATAATTAGTCAGTGGATTTTGTTATTTGTTTTGGTCTTTAGCAGGAAATAATTGCTTTTTTTTTTCTATTGAATTCAGTTAATTTGTATAGCAATGATTTTAGTGCATGTGTTTAAAAATAAAAACATGCCGTATAAACTTTTGCACTCATCTATAGCATTACATGTTCATACTGTAGTTCTTGAGTTATATCACTCTACAGTGTAAAATGGCTTTGCTGACTGAGGCATAACCTTTAGTGGCACAGTCGTAATGATGAAGGGAGGGAATGTAAATCACAGGTAAAATATCAAACTGACAAACCCTTGTGACTGAAGAGATTAGATTTTATATAAGGACGGGGATGAAAAACTCTTTCTGACTCAGAATGGCTGTCTCCTGCCTGGTTTCGTGGGGGTTACTGTAGGACAGTCATAAATATGAGAGCAGCTATCTAGTGTTGAGGAGACCTCTGAAACCTTACACAGCTTGCTTTTCCCTTAATGCTACATGTGAAGCTGATTGGATTAGTCTGCATAGCTTCAGTATTTTTTGCTGAGTGTTTTCTCCTATCTGTGGTCTATAGATCAGAAAAAAAAAATCACAGTATGTCACTAACGACAAAAAGGTTTTCCCCCCTGTTTTATCCAAGAAAAGAAGGCAATTTTTTAGGAAATGGCAGTGCACATTTCTTCAAAACAACTCTCGTTTTGAACATGCTATTGTTTTCTTAGTCAATAGAAAAGGTTTTGTGAGTTCACTGAACATGAAAAGCCTCCAGCAGCCAGTTTATGTAATATCGAGGGACTTTATGGTTGTGATTAGTATTAAAATTACACGTAATCAAGCAAAATCTCATTATTCACAGAATTTCAAAAGCAAAATATTATGAGACTTGGAGATGTAGGAGTTCTAAAAGATTATATCTTAAAAGTAAAGAAAATTGCGCAGTGAGAATATGGATTGAACTATAGCGATTTTCCCAGACCATTACAGATCCATAACAGGAAAACAGTTCATAATCGACATTGTTAAACATATTATTGCTCATAACCTCTATAGTTCGTTTTTGGTGCTTGTAAACACAATCCATGACACAACGTAACCTTACCAAGAGACATGGTTTATGGTGTCTACACTGATTACAATGAATTTTATTGACACACAGAAGTTGTGATAAATCGTTTTCATATTAACAGCCCGTAGCTCCTTTCCCTGGCTGTAGCCGTTGTATCCCGGAGTTGAACCTTTTTCTCCATTTGCTTTTCATTTCACATCTAAGCATGCGAAAAAGAAAAAAAAAACTTTTTAACAACCTCTAGTGCAGCTTTAAGACAAACACATGTTGGAAATTCTTGCTCTTTTGCATAAGTGGCATCACTGTTCATCCACATACTTGTGTTCAAAGCCAGTGCGGTATTGTCTAAGGGTTTAAAATTAGCATGATGTCCTTAAGGCACAGTCTTGACTTAGCTGGTATGTATGAGATTTGTGAAATCCACATAGGTATTGCTAGAACGAGAAGCCTGCAAGTCAGAATTCAGAGATTCTCTCTTTTATTCATCTACCTGCCCTACAGCCCCTGTCAATTTAAGGCATTGTTCAGTTCTGATATCCGTCTCCTTTTCACCTTGTAGGCATAGTTGGAAGAAATTTATGATTACCTGTATTTGGGAGAATATTATATAAGACATGTGCTTGTTTTGAAGGATAGGTGACATACAGTAAAATAAAAGAGAAAGACAGCTGTGGCTTAACTTCTTTAATAGTTGTTAAGATTTAAAAAAGAGATTAGCATAAACATTATTTTAATACACTACACTTTTAATTTCTCTCTCTCTCATTCTCTCTCCAAAGCTATTTGGGTGTAAATGAACCCTATTCAATTCAAATGGCTAGTCAAACTGGTCAACTTAATATTAAATTAAATCATTCTGATAATGATGGATTTAACTAAAATTAAAAAAAATATATTAAAATAATATTCACTGGATTCCACTTTGATAACCTAATTTCACCGTAAACCTACAGTATGTGCCACTTCCTCAGGTGGAGAGGATTGAAGTAAGCAGTTATATTTCCCTGATTGTTTTATTTCATAATTTTATTGTAAGGTTATCTGAGATAGGAGATAAAGTAATCATCATGAGACAGTAATATTAGATAGCGTTATGTTTTCAATACAAAGTTCAATAAAGTTTACTCCTGGCCAAATGATGACTACATTAATGATAAGCTACAGTAGTAGTGGAGACTGGCACAACTTTCAGAATTCTAGACAAGGGTCGTTCGCATTATAAACATGTTATCTGGCTCATCTGTTCATAGAAATATGAATATATTTTCACAGCTGTGACATAAGTGACATCAGTTTCTGTTGTTGCTTTGAACAAAAGCTCTTGGGCAGAGATTGTCTGGTCCAATGTTTTGCTTTAAAGACAAATGCCATAGGCATGAGTACATTAAAGGAAGCCACCTGCATACTGTTCTGATTACATTACTCACACATTCGTCTTTCTGCATGTACAAGAGTCTTACTCAGTGTGTCTGGTGATATCCTTTCTACTCTCATTGTTCAGCTCTAAATCAAGAGCTTGGCAAGCTCTTAAGCAATCGCACTCAAAAACTTGTGGGTTCTAATTGGGCTCAGATTAGATCAGAGATAAAGTCTAGACCATGAAACTGAAAAGGAAAAAAAATCACCCCTCTGCTCTTTTAACAGAGATCTCCAGACTGATAAAGTCTCCATCTGTAGTCTATTTTGAGTTTATACGCCCTGCTGAATTGTAGTGCTAAACTAGTTCTGCACCAATAAGCTGTGCCGTGCATCATTCGGTGTGGGGATATCTTAAGGTTTTGCTGGTTTATAATTTCAACATGACATCCAGACAGCTAATTGTCTCAGGACGCAGTCCATCATTCCAGCAGAGTCTGAGGCTAGCCTTGTCCTCTCTCACCTCTCGCATCCCAGAACCCAGGAAATGCCCCTGAAACAGTCACACAACAAGCCCAGCCAGACCAGGAACCAGGAATCAATCCGGCCTGTGCGCTCCCCAGAGGCTCTGGCTGTGCCCATCTTCCCCAGCTGATCGGCACGGCTAAATTATCGTGTGTGGTCAAGCTCATGAAAAAAGGCAAGGCAAAAAAGAAAACAGCATGTTGTGGTGTCTGGCTGGGGGCTTGTGATGTCTAGCCAACAGGGAGAGCTGTGAACCACAGAGGCCTGCGAATAATTTCTCCACAGGAAGTGGCCTGCTCACATGAGCTCCCGGCACTGGGCGCTCCCTCATGTTCTCGCCCACATGGCTTTAATCACTGTTCACAAACACAGACCAAAAGACACTTAAAATCTGCTTGTGACGAGCATTCCTCTGAGATATTCTCAGTCCATGCCTGAAACACTTTCCTTGAACAATGGAATAAAATGCAAACAATAGTGAGCCGGATCTGCAAGGGTTAGAGGTTATATGAGGACATTAATGGTGCGATATGGTGCATGGTCACATACCAACTTTGTTCTGCTGTATATTATTCATATCAGCTATAACTGTGTTGTAAATGGGTCTAACGTGTAACAAGATCTGCCTATTCTTCCAGTAGCCTTATGCATTATGATATAATTCATGTTGTTACAAAGAACAGTGATTCATACACTCACCTTTGTACATAAGGGTAGAGCAGGCACATGACTACACCAGGGTGTAGTACGGACTACAACATATAAATGCTTTGTTTGAAGAGTACAGAGTTACATTCTGTTGTGGAGATGCAGCATTAGTTTATAACGTTAATGATCGCATTCTGGTGGGAAAAAAGTTAACGGCAGGCCATTAGAATGGAGGGGTAACATGTCTATCAAAAGCGCGAAAAATAAACTACTAGGGTTGAGCAATGCATTATATGAAAGGATGGAATAATACGATGATGTGGTGCAAACTATCACACACCCACACGCAGACTTAGACAGATAGGCAGCTGCGTTCGTGACTTATAATTTCCGTAATGCTCTTCTGGGTTCATGGTGTGTTTCCCCTCAGTACCCAACATGGTAAACAGAAAGGTTGCAACCCTTTCATTCACACCAAAACACAAAACAAAAAAATTTTTTTGCAAGGTGTCCTGTTGTGTCATTTGTACTTTAATCGGACAATGAGTGTTTAGTCTGTTTACTTTTAGGGATTTCAGGAAGAATGATAGACAAAAAAAATAATGAGATGCAGTTGTGTCAGTAAAGCAGGCTAATACTATCAGCACTACGAGCACATAATATCGAGGGTGTTTCAGTTTGATGGGTCGCACCAATCTACAGCCTGGTCGAGAACAAAATCAGCTCCAACCTTGATAATTTATACCATTCTAAAGATTTGAACTAACACAAATATTGGTCCAAAGTGATATTTATTCTGCTGAATGTAACATCAGACGTTCTTTTTGTCGACAGGTTTCATGTAGACATTGATATTTGGTTAACATCAATCTAAAAAAAAATCTCATAATGGTCCAGCGATGCTTAAAAGCCCTTTGCATAAAAACGTTTAACCATCATCTGCACTAGCACCAGACAGACAGTTATATTTAGACGCGAAGAAAGCCACAGCGTTTGAACTGAAAGTCTAATATGAGGAAAAGGTACTGATGATGTAATCATACTGCTGTGTTACTGTGCTTGAGTCAGTCCTTGTGTTTTCTGTGAATCCATGTATGAGTTGCGGCAGTCTGGACCACAACTTTCCCACCTGCCTCAGCCACCCTGACCTTAGCCACACTCTAAGTCGTCCTCCCCTTTTACGCATGAGGGAGGACTGAAGTAATTACTGCTACTCACTATAATGAATTGTCTGCCTAATTAAACCGGACACTTAAACAAACTTGGTCTTTGTTAATCAGTCGAGTTTGCAGTTTTTCCACTTCCAAATAGCCCTTGGCACCCATTTGAAGGCAATTGCACTCTTTTCCATGACTAGCCTTGGTTACTCCTCAGAGGTATGCCTCCTATCCTTCTGCCCTCTCCTGGGTGGTACACCACTGAAGCCCTCAAATTGGGCATACATATGGACAAAATATGTGGTGGGAAAACAGTTGACATGTATGTATACAGAGCACTTTGTCTGACTTTAGAGAGCTTGAAAGAGGAAAATCTAGAAGAAACCTAAAGTAATTACACGGAATCCCTGCACAAAAAAATACAGACAAGGTTCACATTGATAAGAGATTCACCCATATAAGAGCTGCAAAGATGCCACATTACTAGGGATTGGAATCACTAG
Organism: Clarias pachynema; assembly: GCA_030014365.1. Taxonomy (NCBI): domain Eukaryota; kingdom Metazoa; phylum Chordata; class Actinopteri; order Siluriformes; family Clariidae; genus Clarias; species Clarias pachynema. The sequence goes on along the minus strand of JAQMYL010000015.1, from coordinate 10,524,278 downwards.
GGATGCGAGGTGCTGATTAGATTTGTATTGCGGTTTTATATATATATGTATCCCGATTTGATTTTCTTTTTTTTCCAGATTTTGTTAAAATTGTAAATAAATGAAACAAATAATTTGCTCCATACAGGATGCTTTGCTGACTGTCAATTTGTGAATACTTTAGAGCACGACATATACACTACCTTGTCGTTGGTGGTCTTTCGGCTGCTGCCGTTGAGGGGTTGCTACAGCAGACCACCCGATCTGCACACATCTTGGCACAGGGTTTATGCCGGATGCCCTTCCTGGTGCAACCTCACATTTTATCCGGGCTTAGAACCGGCACTGCAATCAGTGGCTGGGGTTTGGGAATTGGGTCGGAATCGAACTTGGGCCTTCCGAATGGCAGGCGAGAAACGTACCATGACATGAATTCATGAACTGCCACACAAAAGAATTGCAATATGTAACTAAATACATTTAACATATCCCTAAATATTACTGCATTGATACGCAGAATTCACACTTGTACATAATCTGTTTTAATAAGCTTGCATGTTTACAATTTAGTAAAAAAAAAAAAAAAAAGTAATTGTTTCTCTTTAGTTTGTGGGTAATTGAAAAAATGTTTCACTATTTAGACACAAATACCATATATGTTGTTTTCCTACTGATCTAGTACTGTAGCATGGTCCAGATATTACAGTACTAAATACGTCATTTAGATCAGTAATTATATCCATTTACAGGCCTAAATGTTGACGTGGCATAATTCATTCCTGGTAATAAGCTTATAGTCATATCTTTTCTATAATAAGTCTTATTCAGATAGACAGACAACTAGAGCATGAAAACTACTGTGGCAAAAGCAAAGACAAATGACCTTTCATAGAGTACAAAAAGGTATCAGAATATAAAGTGACAAATATGAAGATTTCAGATTTTTAAAAAATCAGTCTGTCTAACAAAAGTCCAGATTTAGTCCGCTCTCAAAAAAATCAATTTTAGTTGTTTCATATTTAATATTATAATGAACTCTAATACCATTTTGGCTCATTCTGATCATCTGCAAATCCTAGCTTGCTTGAAATGTCTTGTTGGTTTCATCATGCCATAATAAACTCCACTCGACTAAATAAATCCTAAGCTTCTAAGCTTCATAGAACAGGTGGCCATGTTAATGATGCATTTGTTGGAAAAGTATTAAATGACCAGTGTTACAACCTCTTAAACCCCCTATCACCTGTTGTGCTTTTATGAAGCTAAATTATGCTCTGCTTTCATTCATGGGTGAAAAGTTTTTTTTTTTTTTTAATCTTTCATGGTTTATTCTACATAGCGTAACACAGTGGAGCCAAGCATTCTACTTTTCTTCTATAAGCCAAAATAAATGTGCCTAATACTTAAAAGAGTACAGACCAGTGATTCTGTCATTAAAGGCTGTGAAAGTTCAAGCTAAACTGCTGTTTTTGGTTTTGGAAAGCATGCGGAGGATGAATTTGGTACATTGTCCAAAAGAATTATATTTCTTCTCCATTCTGTGTGCCAAGAGTCTTACGAGGATTAGTCTTTAGGTCATAGGTTTGAAGCAGCAAGTTTACCACCGGTTGCTGGACTGCTTGTTGTTGGAAATGGAGGTGGGGGGAGAAAGAGAGAGATAGTGCTGAGACCCTGCTGACATGTGAGCCTTCGCTTCCCTTCTGGCACTGGACACAGAGTGCTGTTTTAAAAAAAAAAAGGAAGAAGAAGAAGAAGAAAAAAAAAACTGACTCCTTGCTTCCAGCACAGCCATGGGGATCCACACTGTCCAGCCTCTTGCACACAAATCCAACTCTGCCATTCTTGCACTTTTTACATACTTAAGTCTGACAAAAATAACCGATCATCACTGCCCTATACCAAGCTCCAACCACAAATTATAGGTTGAACTGTATATTTAAAATCTTGCATGTGAATGTATTACACATATATGCACAAGGATGAAATGTAAAACATACACACATTTTTATGATCTAATAAACGCCAGCAAGTTTTCTTGGAATAAGACATGTCCGATCTCGCCGTATGCCTTCCTTGCAAGATCTCTTCTGTTCTTCTGTTTCGTTCAAGATCATAGCAAACTAAGAGAAATATCTTTTGTCACTTTGCCCAGATAAACACATGGGGGGGGAAAAAAATCCTGCTGGACATTTATCAGTCTGAGCTTAGCCGGATGAGTCTGTTGAAATATGGTCTACAGTAATTCCCTTTTTATCCTGTGTAACTTCTTAGACAAAATACTCTCTGAACCTGACTATAATGTATCGTCTAGACAGCAAAGACAGGCGATAATCTGACCAAACCCAGGCATGTGCAGTGTAGGAAAAGTGTTGCAGACAGACTTCTCTCATCTGGCCGTAGACAAATTCTGGAGGTGAGGTGAGCACTCTGGATTTCCCCCAGTTTCCAGCAGGATTCTGTTTATATGCTGTGGTTATGGGAACATAATCAAAGAGGACATATTCTGTACAAAAAGCTTTACTGTTAACCTTTTAAACAGGGTACCATGTCAGCTCAGGTTTTATTTACAGGAAGCAATCAAATTTTATTATATGAACCGAAGGAGATTCAATAACAACTTTCAATTTCCATACTTTTATCCGTATTTACAATGAAAACTTGCGGTGTTTGTATTAGAAGAGCACAAAAGTGTATAAATATAATGGACAAATCAAGATGTTGGAGAAAATTGTCCCAACTGGCTGCAATGATGAGTTTTAAGAGCTCGGGCTTGGAGACAGAACTCCTTGTTCAGGGTGCAGAGATCCAACAGTCTAGCAAAAAAAACACAGCATGTGACTGAAGAATGCTGTCATGCCCTGAGAAAGTCTAACACTCATCCCTACCTCAGACACATCATTTGACCCGACTGAACCTTCTCCGTGCTCCATTTAATGGAAATGTTCAACTTTCGTCAATGTCATATTATTTTTTTAATTATATTTAGATTAAAACTAAATATACTTTTATGCCATTATACTAATATTCATGTCTATACATTTACAGAGACTTAAATAAAAAAGAATAAACTGTTTTGTTTAACAGCTTGTTAGACTTTTAACAGATTAGGAATTTAGTGTGCGAAAGTTTGCATCCCCAGAACATACTTTTATTTTAAAATGTACACCCTCCCTCATTCAACATAATAATAAAAACCGGCGGCACAGTGGCGTAGTGGTTAGCACTGTGGCCTCGCACCTCCAGGATCAAGGGTTCGATTTCTACTTCAGGTCTGTGTGCGTGGGGTTTTATGTTCTCCCCGGGCTTGGTGGGTTTCCGCCGCATACTCTGGTTTTCGTCCCACAGTACAAGGACATGCAGATTAGTTCATTGGCATTCCCAAATTGCCTTTAGTCTGTGTGTGTGTGTGTGTGTGTGTGTGTGTGCCCTGCGAAGAATTGGCACCCAGTCCATGTACCACACCCCATGCTCAAAGTCTTTTTAATTAAAAATGTTATTTAACACATCATCTCAACCTTTTTTTTTCTTGCATCTAAATTCCCATGTTGATGTGCGTTTTATCTCATACAGTCATGTTCAAAAAGTTAGTACCCCCCTCTTTTAATTCTGTGTTGTGTAAAAACATAATAAAAATCCTCTGATCATAGCGGGTCTTCGTATTAGGCCAATAGAACCTTAGATGAAAAAACAACATCCAACTTTTTTCACCGTGACACTATTTATTTAACAAAAATGAAGCCAAAAAGAAAAAAAAAACATGCAGCCAATACCCCCTTTTACTGCTTTCACAGGATTTTAGAGGGTAAGTTGTAGCCAGGTGCTCGTAATCATCAGCCTTAATTGATTAATTGATCATCAGCAGGTGTGCAGACCTCCGGGAAAGACATAAGCAACGGTCTTAGAGAAGCAATTGTTGCTGCACATCAATCTGGAAAGTGTTATATAACAATTTCCAAACAATTTGGTGGTCATCGTTCTACAGTGAGAAATATTATTCGCAAGTGGAAAGCATAAAAGACAAGTTGCCGATATTACAAGAAGTGAACGTCCCAGCACATTCACCCTAAGGTCAGACCGCGCAATGTTCAGAGAAATACAAAAAATATATACAGAGCTATATATACAGTATATATATAAGAACTACATGTCAGACCCTATAGGCCTCACTGAGCATGTTAAATGTTAAAGTCCATGACAGCACAATTAGAAGAAGTCTGAACAAGTTGAGTTGGTTTGTTTGGATAGGGTTGCTAGGAGAAAGCTTCTTCTTTCTAAAAAGAACACGGAAGCAAGACATGAGTTTGCAAAACTGCATCAGAACAAACCACAAGACTTCTGGAACAACGATCTATCTACAGATGAGACCAAAGTGAAGTTGTTTGAATGAATTAATGCTCAGCGTCATGCCAAACAGCATTGCAGCAGAAACTTATTATACACACTGTCAAGCACGGTGGTGGAGGGGTGATGATTTGGGCTAAATGAGTTCTGGGGACCTTGTATTCATGGAAATGACCATGAACTTCTCTGTATACAGTACCAGTATTATACCCTGTTCAGAGTGTAATGACAAGTCACAAGCTGGCCAAGTTATTCTAATATCATAAACAAAACTATTAAAAAAATTAGAAAACATGTTGTCATCCTACTATTAGACCGGGTTCTTTCTAAAAGCTTCATCACAGACAGAACATACAGTAATAACCAGATCTAACAGTTGCCAGGACACATGATAGACACGTGCTGCCAACTCTATTTTGTGCCTGCAGACACCCAAACACGGATTGCCATTATAGGAACAATAAGGTGTTCACATGGAAATATCAGTGCACTTAATGAAACCTCACATGAAGCAATTCCTTACTAAAGCTCTTAATTTGAGGTGGTCAGACACCACGGCTGGACATAACCAGACTTTAGCACTCGGTGTTGTCATATTATTGCATGTAATTTACACCCACTATAGAACAACAAAGTGTACATTTGAATTTACTAGCCTCTATTGGGTATAAGCTTTCTGGAAGCTGATGACCTTTTCATGCTTCCCTCTGGACTACTGAATTCTGGGTAACTTATTACCCTTCATCTGTACAGCACATTCCCCGCCAGCAGTTCCAGGTCAGCTATGGCATTATGTCTACAGCTGGGACTGCCTGTTCACACAAACCTTTCCTGCATTCCCACTCACTTGTGTTTTTAGATCTCAATCAGGGCACATCGATCATCATAGTTGGCTGCACAAAGTACTTTTTATTTTTTATTTTTTTATTAAAAATTGCCAGTTTTTTTTGCAGACATTTTCTGATGTGCCTCATTCGCTTTTTCTCAGCACCTGGTTAAAGTTTTTTCGTATCCATGACCCCACCAGTGCTTAAAACTTTCACATTAAGACCATCAAAGGTATTTACTGCTGAAAGCAATACTGACATAGCGTTTTATTCCACCACATTCAAACTATCCCCGGTAAATAAAAAAAGTCCAATCTAGATGTCTTTTTCTTACTTCTATTACTGTAAGTCATTTACATTTGCTCATGGAGGTCTTCTTGCTCAGATGACCGATAACATATTTACACACACACGACCACAGTACGCATGAGATTAGTGTCTGAAATAGCAACTCCCGTGTTCAGTCATAGCAAGCCCTTAAAAAGGATGTCGTATTGCTCTCCCATTGCACTTGCGTGTCAGGTCAGAGAGCTAAACTTAGCTGGGCTGCCAGAGCGTATTTCCTGCAGCGTTCTCACTTCAGGTGGCATCCTGAGTGATCTCATGAGTCTATCTATACTTCCTTTAGATACTACTAGCATTAGATTATACACTTTAAATAAGACTTATGATTTTTAGGGTAGAGATTTTAACTGCACACTCCTTGTGTACTTGTGCTTTAGGGTTTAGCTCTTTTTATGGCTGAGCAGAAGGGTGTTTAAACAAAACAGCGTTCCACAGTGTTACTTGGGCAGATTCATTGTTCGTGGTGTGTGTGTGTGTGTGTGAGGCCCAGGAAAGACCACATGTAAAGCAACTCAGATTGGTATGTCTTCATACAAACATTTGCAAGCTTATTGAGTGTTGTTGTACAGTGCAACTAGGTAACTGCTTGTTGAGCGGCTGCTTTTGATCCAGACGTTTTGATTTTTCTTTTCCTTCATCTGAATGTAAACAAGGCTTGATTTCTTCTCAGCAGACTAAACAGGAGACAGTTACAGTGTTAGTATCTTTCGACAACTTTTCTCAGTGTTTTTTTGCTTATTGGAAATGCTGTAGAAAGACGGTGTGTGTGTGTGTGTGTGTGTGTGTATGCTCTAGAAACTAGAAACTAAACAAATCTACTGTAGATTGATCAGTTTAGCTCAATCAGGGAATATGTAAACAATACCACTGGACAGGCCAGGAGTTAAGACGAATTATTTCGCATAGACACCAGATTAATATGTGAAGGCAACCAAGTTCTGCTGACAAAACATTAGTGTCATTTCTTTCCTAACACCTCGTTCAACTTCCCTACTTCTTAATGACAGTGCTCATTCTGACAGGAAGTCTAGGTTTGATACCATAGTAATAAGCAAAACAAAATTATGTCAACCCCAGTCTGAATAATATATTAGGTTTCACAAAGAATTCAATTGTTCTGGTTATTCTACTAGCAAACATATTTTACTAAGGACTAAACAGAGCTAAAGTCCGTAAAAGCTGTTAATCACCACTTAAAGTATGAAACAATGAAAAACCGAAAAAAATGTGTAAAAATTATGCAATATTTTTAAAAAATCATTCATCATTCAAAGAACTTAACTTATATCATGTACTGAATGTATACCAGACATTTCAATGAAAAAAAAAATGTATAAAAAAATGATTGATTAATCACATCACTATATGGCTAAACCACTCACTCTCATTCACTCACTCATCATCTATACCACTTTATCCTATATTAAGGGTTGCCTGGAGTCCATCCTAGGAAACGTAGGACATGAGGCAGGGTACACCCTGGACCCCCGGGGAGCCAATCCATCTCAGGGCACGGACACACTCATTCACACACTACGGGCAATTTGGGAACGCCAATTTGGACTGTGGGAGGAAACCGGAGTACATGGAGGAAACCATGGCTAAACCTGTAAAACATATTATATTATATAATATTCACAACACATTTGTTCGGGTTGTTTTCGCAGCATCAGCAGGACTTTAATTAATCAACTGGCTGACAAGAGAGTGATCGGTGATCATGTGATCGGTCACAGTAGACAGTCGAGGTAAAAGCTGATTATCCAGCACAATGTACAATACTCTACGGTTTGATCTGGCAAAACAGCATAAATAACTAAATTAATAACGAGGGAAAATTCTACATTTTAAAGCTGTGTTATGCTAGTCAGAGATGGGTAAAAGTGGTTTACATGAGTTCTGTCTCAATATCTTTATCAATACCTTTTTTGTCACTCCTCCTCCAAATGCACAGTTTCTGTGTCTATGTTAATGAGCTACTGATGAGCCACACCCTGCCAGAGAACAGCAGAGCCGAGCAGGGTATTGAGGACACCGAAGCTGTTTGTTTAAACCCTGATCAGGACAAAAATGGAAGAAGGACAAAAAGAAATATTTTTATTTGTATACTTACAACAAAAATTTTGAATGTCTAAAATGATTTAAAGGTTTGGACAGCATGGAGCTAATCATGATCTTAAAAAAAAAAAAAAAAAAAACAGTACCCCAGACATACCTTGTGCTTGTAGACACTTTCCATTATCGGAGCATTAAGGTGTTCAGATTGGTGTCATACAGAGAAATAACAAAATATTCTCAATGGAAGTTTGTTCTTCCCATCAGCAGTTCAATAGTATTTATGGTGTCTATATTTTCACATATATTATATATTTTTTGTCTGTGTTTTTCACATTCAATAATTTCACGATTTGTCGGCCTAGCTAGTAAACATGTCCTTACATTTAATCACATTAATCGATTAATAAGCACTCTAGCGTTCTTTACATAAATGTTCTTTACATTCATTCACATGGCCAACCTACAGTATAATGTATAAAGAGTGTTGTGCTATTGTTGGATATGTGTATGAAATTTGTTGCTCATATTAAAGCCCTGGTCACTGGCACTCGATATCTTCTAATCGGGAAAATTATAAAACCTGAATATTCTTTCCATGGAAAAAGTGCAATGTTTCTCAGAGTGATAAGTGCATGCACAAATCGTGGAGGAGGAACTTCACATCCATCCTGTGCCAGGTCACAGGCTATATTTGTGCACATGAACAGTGATCACCCACACAAACCCTGGGAAAGATACTTTTGGGAGAGAAACTAAAGATATAAACCTTCGATTTAAGAAAAAAAAAGAAAAAAAAACACCATAGACCAGCTGCAAAAACAAGATATCAGCTCTGCCACATTTGTCTCGACTGCCATCATAGTGCACAGTGAGACATGGGGCAGTTCATAATACCTTATATTGTTAGAGAAGAGCGCAACTGGAGTATTTGGCTCGAAGCCGTTTCAGTTGCTCAGCTGTTCATTTATTTATGACTAACTACATCAAAACATACCACATGCCTAAAACTGCTATACAAAGTCAGAAGCTTTATACCAGAGACACAATATACACACTTTACCTGTCCACTTAATGTTTTAACTGCTAGGTTCATTTTAGAATAGACAATAATTATGTCACAAAAGAAGTACTTTCTCCTCAAAGTGGGTGCAGATGCTCCTGGCCTTCAGAATTCTGGGAGAATAGCACAGGCAGGAATGTAATGTTCCAGACACCCAAACAGTGCAGTGTTCCCGCCAAGCTGCATACTTGAGATGAGTGACTTCATACCGAGGCAGCAGCACGCTCTGTGTATGCAAGACACACAGCCATGGCAACCGAAGTGACGTCAGGAACATGATATGAACTCCTCTCCATAACCCACAGCATTTCTTTCTCCTTAAGAGTCAGGAATGAGCTCACCGTAAGCGTTCCATTACATCAGAGCAGTCGCACTTTATACAGGAACCAATCAAATGTAACGGGTAGACCAGCACTGTGCTGTTCCTCTTACAAGGCTTCTGAAATGTTTTGTCTAGAGATAGGGTTTCCGCTGCGTGCATGTGAGAAGTGGACACAATGTTTAGAGACAAGCTCAAGTACAGAGTTAAGATAGCAAGGTTTTCACCAGAGGAACTAAATTTAAGGAAGGAAACGGGCACTTTGCTATTAAAAAAATAATAAAAAATTGCCAGTTTCATTAGACACAAATATACTGTAGCAACAGGCAGTGAGAGATTGGAGGCCTAAAAATCTACTGTATGTCAAAGCTTGGGAAGGAAATTATTAAAGGTTGAGCAATGTATTACATCATGTGGTCGCATCAATGTTCCGTTTTCGTGTACAATATGCGCTTAGTCTTTTTGTTTCTCCTCCAAATGCATTTTGATGAAAAGATGACCAGATAAATAATCCACTTTATTCACACTCATTTGACCCAAGACTGTATTTGGTAGGCGAGATATCCAACACTGCTGATGACGTTATGCAGCCTGTGTGACCGCAGCGGGGGGGGGGGGGGGGGGGG
>JAQMYL010000015.1:10488784-10500299 GCA_030014365.1 Clarias pachynema | reverse complement strand
CCCAGTAAACTTTGTGAGGCAGATGTTTCTTTCAAATCATCTTTACAAGAATGAAAAGTTCTAGTGGAGTCACAGCACCTGAAATGGCCAACTTAGCTGGTCTAAGCTGACCAGATACCAAAGGAAACGGTCCTGACTTATTCATCCCATGCAGAGGCAAAGGGAGACCAAACACACCACAACATACTCTTGCCTACATATTCGTTGCCTCCTAGGGGCATTTTGTGCTGACCTACATTAATTCTGACATTTGCATTGCCTCATCTTATATGCTAATAATTTAGGATGAATAATACAAGGCGGCAACTTTTTTCTTAATATGATATTTGGGTCTTTATGCAACAAACCTAAAGATCTTGGTGTGTTAAAAAAAAATTCATAAATCATAAAAATGAAAAGGGAAAACATTTGTGTCACTGAAAGATTTGGTGGTCATAAGGTTTACACTATGTGCATAAATTTACAAAGACTCGAGAAAGATATTAACATTTTCCGATTTTAAGACATTATGAATACATCCTTTTTTCTGTAAGTAAATGAGCATCCAAATAATTTACACAAATTGATAGAGGCCTACTATTTGTCAGTTCTCTGGTTGACCCTCGAGGGAAACCATTACAGGTTCTCTATAAAACCTAGGAAGGAGGGTCAGAAAAATGTGTTCAGCCTGCATGTGCAAATATCAATATGAGAAAAATAAATGATAAAAAAATAAAATAAAAGGCCTTATATCAGCACTAGCCATCAAACCTGCCTTAATATCAAACATTACGTTTACAATTTGGTGGTAAGATATTATAGACATAGCCTTCACGTGACTTGTCAGCTTTAGAAAATTGTAGTGATGTAGGAAAAATCCTCAAACATTTACAGTGAAACACGTATCAATACACAGCATTTCAGAAATACAGGCTTCCTTCAATTTTCTCATTGACTGAAGTAGAATTGCTTAATTTATTAGACTGTAAATAGAAAATGATGCAATCTGAAATATTACGCTGTTGCAGTTCAGCCTGGTGACTGATTTTGAATATGCAAAATCTGGTGTGAAAATGCAGGTGTGTTTTGTAGTGATAAAATTATTTGGGTAGGATGCAAGGTTGTCAAGTCCACTGTTTTAGCTCTGAAATCCATAATCTTTTGTCTCACTGCCATGTGTTGATTTATAGGCTGTAGGCTGGGCTTGAGTTTTGCATACATTTTAATACTTTTGTTAAGCCAAAGACTTGCCCTGAAGCAAACAGTAAATGTCTGGACCATTGCATATATAGACTATAGTAATTATTATTAGGAGTAGTAATGTATTATAAATTAAGCATGGGCAAGTCATAAATCCATTAGCGAAATCCCCAGGGTGCTACTGAGTCAGTCTTCCCAGAAACTGACCAGGCGAAAAACACCATTAGGTGGTTAAGTGCAAACACAAGAGATAAATTCCTTTGTCACGGTCATTTCTAAGCTTGCACATCATGTCAGCTTGCACTCTCGTCAAACATTCTGAAAAGCTCGTTTATCTGTGCAAGCTGAACGATCATAGTCGATTTGCATAGCGCAGCAGGAACGAGTACCATACACATTACAGTCAGTACGTTTACATCACATTGTGTTAGACCGAATAATTGTACGGATTCATACTACCCAAAGTCAGACTAGCGAACCCAGATAATGTGATTGGGAGTCGAGCTTCTCCCATATGACGTACCTCAACTGGACACAGAAATTGGCCTAGGTATTCAGTTCATGCTGCACAGTTCTCATGACAGGCTTTGAACCAAAGCTGGACAAAACACGGAACAGAATGAAGAAGCCACTAACAATAGGCTTTCTGCCTTCGGATAGCACCACAACCATAAGAAACAGAGCGAATCTCGTTTGTACAAAAGGTAAAAAAATGAAATAAAATAAAGTGTACAGCACGCACAAAATATACAGAGCTATAAAGCTGTATATGATTTTGCCACTCGACTTGCTACTCGAAGAGCATGGTTTTCGTGTTTTTTAATCTATATAAAAATTTCTACATTAACTGATTTTTGTATTTATAACCAAATACAAAAATACAATTCATCCTATTGTATTGTGCGCAAAATTAATTAAAAGAAAAGCAAATCTCTTAGCCATCTGTGTGTTAAATTTTGTAACAATAAAAGGTGTGTCGAATACATTTGTCCTCAACGACCCTTTGGTTCACGCTCCACAAAAGCCTGCGGTACAAATGCATCACTTGCAGACTTCACATAACTCACCAGACAATTCCACTGTATTAGACTCGCAGAGGATCAAGACTCATTAAAATGTGGACTAAACAATAGAGAGAGTCTGCTTACCTTTTAAACTCACTGTCTGCTTCCACCACACACTGGCAACCAGTTCCTGGCTACAGGCACATGTGACTACACCAGTGCTCAAATCAGCTTATTGGAAGATCAACACTCAGTAGGCCTCAGTGAATGCTGAACACTGAACCCCAAAGCTTGTTAGCCTAATGAGTTTTCACCAAACTAATCCAGTTAAATAACTCAGAGAGCCAGGCCAAGTACAGGCCTGACAACGATGACATCATCAGAAACCGAAACCTCGGCGACACAGTAAACAGAAAACATTACAAAAGACTCTGCTAGATTCTGCTACCACACACACACCTCAGAAATATAAATTCAGGAAGTGCACTTCAGAAATAATTGTGCATATGGTAAAATTGGAAAAATCTCCAATTAGGTGACTCTGCGGCCAAACCCTTAATGTCCACTTCAATAGGAACACGATCATTTAAGTTGTTATCCAACCAGCCAATCATGTGGCAGCAGCATGATGCATAAAATCATGCAGATACAAGCCAAGAGCTTAGGTTAATGTTCACTCGATAACTATTGTAACTGATCTGTGTGACTGGGATCAGGAGTATCGCAAATACTTTAATTGGCCCACATTAACAGTAAATGTTTGAGGTGAACATTTAATCTCTTGACATGCATCCGCATAATTTTACAAGTTGCACTGCTGCCACATGATCGGCTGACTGGATAACAGCTTCAATTATTAAGTGTACAGGTATACCAATTGAAGTGGATGGGGAGCTTACATGTACATGCATTTTTATTATTATGTAAACAATACATTTTTGCAAAGTATTGAAACATATGCCCTTAAACGTCAAAGATAGGAAAGTAGAATGTTAAAGAAGCCATCAGTGGCTTTCTTGTAATTCATATTTTATATACATGAAAAGGAAATATCACCAACAAGATAAAGGATTCACCATGGTTACGGCCTGAAACTTGACGGCAGGTCAGGATACTTAAAGTTAAATGTGACCAATTATCCATATTAGGGTTGAGTTAAGCACTAAATCAAACAGTCACTGATTATCTAGCTAAATAAGTTTAATCTAGGCCTGCACAGCACATAATTTATTAACTGTTATCGTAGTATAGTGTTTTTCACAACACTGATATTGCAGTCCTCTGCATTATGCAAGTATACCCTTTAACCAACCTGAACCTGTGTGTTGGAAGCTTGGACAAACTGCAAACACAGTACAAGTCCAGTACAAGTATTCCTTTAAGAGTACGCCTGCCCACTCAGGCAACAAAAGAAAGCTTGTCCTTTCGTCGATGTAAAACTAAAAAGATGATAAAAATATGATCATATGTGAGTCTAGATACAAATATGCTCTTGTACCAGTGCACTTTTCCAAAAAAGTGACTTGATGAAAGAATTTTTTTTTTTTAATATCAGTTCCCTGATATCAATTTCTTATTTCTAGATCTGTTGTATAAAAGTAATATGACTTATTAGCCTGTGGCTTCATGGCTTCACAGCTGTACTGATATTTTGTTTAACCACACACTTGCACCCTTAATTGTTGTTTCATTATAACACTAAAATTATGGCTCGTCATAAAACCAATGTTCCATCATACTGTCTTGGAAAGTGTGTGTCCAAGAGTGTGCTAAAGTGCGGCACGATCGGTTACCCGGGTTACTCTTTAAGGTAAATTCGTTACGTTGTAACACTGTTCAAGATGATCAGAAACCAGAAGACACCTTGAACACTGACTTACTAGATAATACTTAGGACAATAAAGCATTAACCTAGTGTGTGGCATTATTTAAAAAAAATAAATAATAAAAAGTACAACATGTACAAACTCTTATGTATTAGCACAAGTATTTCATGGCTAGCTCAATTTAAAACCAAACATTTTATCAGCGACAAGGAAGACTAAACACCGCCATCTTATCAGTTCTGGTGAAGAGGCTCAGTTACTGATGCAACATCTAACAATCAGCAACTGACATAAAAATGTCTGAAAAGACATCACACCGTAAATTCAGGGGTGCTCTGGTTAGAAAGTATTTCTAGTTATATTCACTAAATATTTCTGAAAGGGAAAAAGGTTTCTCTGCAGAACTTTGAAGAAGTTTCTACAACAGAACAAACTGAAGAACCCTTTAGGATTTCTGAGGTAAACTAGCCACCTACTTTTCAGTTAAGCATGCTTTGTGTAGGTTCGACAGCAAGTTTTGGTGACCACCAAAATCTCACTTTGGAGGGGGGAGAAACTGAAAAACACACTTTCCTTTAATTAAGTGTTGCATGCCAAGTTGAAGTGAGAGACTAAACAGGATGCCAGCCCCTAGACTCAAAATGAAAGCGAAGCATGTAGCCGGCATTTTCGTTTTAAAGTTCAACAAATAACTTGCAACAGACCAAAAAAGTGTGTCAAATATTACATAACCGTGATGTACTAATATGGAGTGCAAAACGTACAAAGTGCTGTTCCTATTTCCAAAGTTGTGAGTAATAAGCTAATCAGGATGAATACGCTTTTTAATGTAGCGCTTGAACGCAGCATGTTTGTTTAACCGCATCAGCCGGTAGATCAGGTAATGACCATGTGTTACTTAGAGAAATGGTTCATTTGAGCTCGGTCGTGGCCAAAACATCTTCTTTTAAAAAATCTGCTCTAGTAATGACCTCGCTAGTCGAACCGCTGTGATATTTACCGTGGCAGAGGGTTTGATTTAACAAACCTGAGTCAGGAGGCATGTTTTATTTAACACTACCGTGTAGCGTTCAACAGCACCACAAGTTGCGCTCAGTGAACGCGCCTGCTTTCTTACCTGTCCTCGCCGGGAACCTGACTAATTAAACAGTCTAGCCAAAAGTCTAAGTTTTATATCGTTTAAATGAATCGAGGTCACGTCTAGGTTTTAAAATATTATCTTGTTACTAATGACCCAGGTGTTACTCTGGTGAAATGTACATCTTCGATTACAGGAAGTGTTCATGTCTTGCACTCGACTTCGTTGTTTATATTTACACACAAAACCTGAAACAAAGTGACGTTACCGCGTTACAGCGTCCATTCTCAATATAACGATTTAACGCGATTTAAAGCCTTTACTAACAACACACTAGTTGTCCTGTGTAACGTTTGGCTACACAAACACATCCCAATTCAACAAAAGCCTCGCAATTTGCGGACACAGCACCAAACACACACACACTCAGACTTACCTGCAGCTGATGTGGCCTACACGCGAAAATGAAGCATAAGCCAAGCAGCGCTTAGATTTGTGTCTTTTAAATTGCATTCCTGCACAAACCCATGGCTGTCCTGCTCCTCTGCTTTTTTTTTTTTTTTTAATCAGGACTTCTATCAGAGTGATATGATGGCTGCTACACCGAGAGAACCAGCCCTTGAGGTCACGTGGTCAAATAGCTCCCAGCTGCTAAGACCCGCCCACCCAGCTGCGTTAAAATCGACGGCTGCGTCCCAAATCGCCACTGCCTCACTAAATAGTGCTCAAACGAACCGCGTTACTGTCCGAATTTTTTCTGTCATTTATGTGCAACAGTGCATTTGATGTGCACAGGGATTATTTATGCAATTTCGAAATGCTGTTTGTTATGCACAATGCAATGATGTGCATAATATTTTAGTGAAATATTTGAAGTGCACTAGGATGCGGTTCTGGACAAAGTTCTAAAAAGCGTCAACCGGTATATCAGGTAATAAGTGGAGGTTAGAAATAGATCATAACAAATATATATCAAGATATACGTTTCTCAAAAAACAAACAAAAAACGTGAGAGAAAGTTACTCTACAGGTGCATGGATATTCCCAAATTGAACAACTTCTTCAAAATAAAATTATCTTCGAAGGAAAAATATCAAACGTAGATATTTTTACTGTGTACTTAAAATATTAAACAATACAAGGATCAATTAGAGATAATTTGTCTGAATTCAGTACAATCTAGATTTGGGCGTCTGAAATTCCAGGCCTAATTTGGCAAAACTATTTCTGTATCTATTATTATTATTATTATTATTAATAGTAATAATAATAAAGACTTTTTCACATGTCGGGCATTATCCATAGGTTACACACTAAAACCACACTTTATATCCTTTTTTGTTTGTTTTTAAGAATGCTGGGAATGATAATGCAAATCATCTTTGCCAGCCAAGCATGTTTACATGAAGCAAACAATAGAACTGTGGGCTGTTGAGTTACAGGTGTATCCCGACACATCCGCTTTCATGATGACTACCACTTCTGCCCACCTGTTCTCAAGCCCCCCCTTGTGTTGACTCACTGCATTTCCCTGCATGCAGTGGCTGCTTTCCATAATGATTCAACTAGCAACCAGGCTCATTATGACAGTCTAAACTGTCTGGCGGCCTGCTGAACTCATCCTCGAACCTTTCATAAGACCGCCACACCTTCCTGGCTAAAGTCTGTTGTTTGCAACTGTCTCGTTTTCTGGAAGGAATAAAACGTGGCCCTGTTTTTGCCAGAAGATAATTCAGTCAGTCTGGGGCATTTTATAAATGCATGTTGGTGAAGAGGCCTGCGCAGCAGAGAGACCAAGCAATAATGTTGAGATTAATAGGAATCGGGGTGCTTTGGAGTGATAAAAAGGCTTTACTGTCCCCTTGTGTTCAGGTTGGCTGTGTACACCTCAGCCACAGAACATCCCAATCAAGAACAAGACAACAGAAACCATAGCATGTCTACTATTCAGGAGGTTATTCCCATATTTCACTCTGTCTGCTTTATTTGTTGGCAGCACATGCTCTGTTACTTATTTCTGTGTATCATTATATTGGTGTTCCAGCACATAAACCAGAATGATATTGACTCAGAAATGCCTTGGAGCATTAACAATGGTGTACTTTTGAACACCTATAAAGATGTCACACACCATCAGATGAATAACACTTGCAAAACACAGTTGCCTCAGTTGTACCAAACAGTTTTAGGCCTTGAACCTATCCCGGTGATCCGGGGCATACAGCGGGGTACACTCTGCATGGGGTGCCAATCCATCGCAGGACACAAGCACGCACATTCACACACTTACTCATGCACTCTGGGCAATTTGGAAACATCAATTAGGCTAATCTGCATGTCTTTGGACTGTGGGAGGAAACTGGAGTATCCAGAGAAAACCCAGCAAGCACAGGGAGAACATGCAAACTTCAAGCACAAAGACCCACGGTGGGAATTAAACTCTTGACACTGGAGTGCCCTTAGAGGTCCTAGATTTAAACCTTTTTTTCTAAGAAATACACTATTCATTTGCCATAAAACCTAAAGTTTTTGTTTGAGTTTACTTTTATACCCCTGGCTTTTAAACAAAAGTCACTACTTGGAGCCAGACACATGCCATCTCTGTGCAGTCCTGTTTGGTTGTCCGCGGTTTTGGCCACCTCATCTCCACCACACACATGCAGACCTTAGCTCTGGGTGACTCATTCTCTGTAGGTTTCCCCAGCAGAGCCGCCAAAGATCTCAGCACAAGCACGTCTTTCTTTTCGGAAAGATGTCAGATTTGAGGTATTTGAGTGCGAATTTTGTCACCGTTCTGACCTTGAGCTGTGATTAAAGCAAAAGTAACATGAGGTAATTTCACAGTCAGCCAATATATGTAGACGAATCCATTATCTCATTTTACTTAGTCACACTCCTTGTGTATTGTACATTGTGCAATACTGACTGTCTGCCATTACCGGTTTTTGTTTCATAGGAGGGGTGTTGAAGTCAAACCGGGACTCGTGTTTAAAGTTTTTGAGACCGATGGAGTCAAACTAATTGACTTTTAAAGAAGACTTCAAGCACATTACAGTAATGAGACTCGGACTCAGAGGTGACTGAGCCCACTGTAGTCAATCAAAATGCAAGTTTGATTTGAACACCGCTTTTATATAAAATCTTACACTATACAATATTTCGCAGTACTTATCACACCAAAGGGCCACTGCATAATTTACTGTATTTTTTTTTTTACTTTTTTAATACTAGTAGTATCTACAGTTTTGCTATGTACCGTTTTTTAGCACTGAAATTTACATAGCTTAGCCAAACATCAAAACCAACACTAGTTAAAATGAACATCTACTGTAGCAAACTAGTGACAGGATCATGGATGGACATGCCAACGTCCTAGTGCCAGACACCACAGCGCAACCCCATGTAGTTTATTTTAAACTATTTTGCTATTTTTAGTTTATTTACTTAATTGTCCTTGAAAAACAAACTGTTATTCTAATTCTCACTTTCAAAGCACATCAGTGACAAACCCCAATTAGAAAATCGTATTTTGTAATAAAAAATATTAGACTTGTACATCTGATCCATAAGAACAACTAAATAAGTTCTGATTTCATGCAGACCTTAAGATTTGATCATTTTAAACATAACACTGTGTTCAAATAATCAGCTGGTTTCCAGTTATTGTTCGAAAGCTATTTGCTTGTGCAAAGAAGGCACAAACTAATAACAAGCTGTGACCTTTTTTCAAGTCATTTGCTTATGTTGATTCATTTTACTGTACTTTGTTCACATAATTAGAACCACAGTAACCAAATGATTAGCAGCTTGTATTATAAAATTGCAGTTGTCGACAGGGAGAAAAGGATGGAGAAGCTGCAGAGAAAGCACTTTACTGCCTCCCTGTGTTTAGTATTGCACATTCAGTTTGATTGAGCTTTGAAAAATAATCATTTCATTCTACATTTTTTGTGTAAAAACTGTAAAATAATCTGATCATAGCAGGTTGTAGTATTATGCAAATAAACCTCAGAGAAACAACGTATATATTTATTTATTTATTTATTTAACGAAAATAAATGCAAAAAGCAAAAACATGTGGGTAATACTAAGTACCCCATTACTGCTTCCACAGGATTTAGAGGGTAAGTTGCAGCCAGGTGCTGCTAATCATCAGCCCTTGATGAATTGATCATCAGCAGGTGTTCAGACCTCTATAAAAGCAGACTATTGTGTGTGTTAACACAATGCCAAGAGGGAAAGCTATATTAATATATAGACACCCCTTCTACTTCCATGGTTGTTCCTGAGTTTTACTTCTTTCTACCAAATGTGCAATAATCACATTTGAACAGTTGATTTTAGGATGTGTTTGCTACTCATACTCTGTAAAGTCTTCATAATGGCTCTAACCTGAGGTTCTGTTTGTTAATTGGTGATTTTTGAGGCTGGTACCACCAAATTAACTCCTCCAGCAGAGGAAAGTTTTGGTCTTGTTTTCCTGGAAAGGTCTTCATGAAAGCTAGTCTCATCATAGTGCCTGAGTTCTGCAAAGACCTTTCCTGTCCTAAAATCACTGACTGTTCTTATTACTCAAATATCTAATGCTGTTATTTCATAGTTTTTTTTTTATGGCTATACCTCTGTGTGAACCTAAACTAATACAAAATAAATAGTTTCCATTATTCCAAAGTTTCCATTATTCCTTATGGGGAAATTCGCTTTGATATACAGGAATGCTTCTGGAACGAGTTATGCTCACAATCCAAGGTCGCAATACATACAACTGTACTATAAATTTTAATAAGGCCCTTCCTTGTACCTGAGAAAACTCCCAGGAAAATGGGTCATAGCCGTGCACATTAAGCCCATGTCTTCTAACCTAAGAGAAGGTCAACACACTTATTTCTGCTATTCTTTGCCCAAATACGCACCTCAAAAATGTATAATTGACAATACAACCTGCTCCTTGGTCCTAAGAATGCTCACAGGAAAATGTTTTTTTGGGGGGAGGGCAGGGGTAAATGTATTCTATACCAAGGGAAGCTCATACCCTAAATGTACACTTCACTTACCTCAAAAAATTAAAGAAATGCTTCCATTAGTTACCTATGACATCAAATGGTGTATAACATTTACATTTAGGCATTTGGCAGACACTCTTATCGAGAGCGACTTAAAAAGTGCTTTGTAGTTCCTATCATTGGATAAATCTTTACACTGGGTTTAGTAATAACCAAGTTTTTTTTTTTTTTTGTAACTGTCATATAATTATCTCAAATTATATTTTAAATACAACCTTTTAATAGCATTTATTTAGTATAAAAACTGGCTTCCTCCAAGTTATTATGAAAAATCCAACCTTGCTTTTTATGTAAAAACAGTGAAAAATGCACTATTGTGGGAGCAATTTACCAAAACAAAAAACCCATAAAAACTAAAATTCCTACATGACGGTGTTGATTGATATATATATAAGCCTCACGCGATTCTGTATACAGGATTAAACGGTATAGATGGTGAGTGAATTGTGATTTAAGACGTTTATGCAGAATCAGAAAAGAACCACTGAATTTCATTTTTTTTTTTAAAAGGTGATTGAATGGAAATATATCTTATCTAGAAATACAGGTAACAATGAACGCAAAACATTAAACAAGACTAACACAATAGAACTTTGATAGTGGTTTTAATGTTCAATACATTCCATGATAAAAGAGACAGAAGCTAAGTCAAGCTGCGACCTTTCAATGCTTTTTTTTTTTTTTTTTTTACTGACGACAGCTGTCTTGCCGTTCCTGCCTGAAATTAGATAATTCCTATATATTGTGCCTCAAATGTCCTTTATTAAACACCATCGAACTTTGCTGAAATTGTTTTTAAATCATATCCTACACAGGATAAATAAAATGTTTTTATTAATGCAAAATGAAATTTATTTCATACAATTTAAAAACAGCTTGCACAATTATGTGTCGGTTACCTATAAACATCAGCAGATTGTGCACTACTGGAAATAAGTTGTTAAATTTTAAGAATGATGCTTTAAAACTAAATAATAAATTTATATTAATTTTAAAAAAACTCATGTTTTTGCTGAAGAAAATGTAAAAAGTGTTTTGCATATTAAAATAAAACACAATTTAGAAAAATTTGGCAACACTGTCCCATATGTCACCACCGTCAGATGAATTTTCTGACGGAGTTGACAAAATTTCACATTATGTTAGCTAACATTTGAAATGTATGTGAGAGGCAGTTGTTTTTTTATAATTCGCCAAATACATATTTAATGTGCTTGAAATTCATTCTTCTTCTTCTTCTTCTTCTTCTTTGTCTTTCGGCTGTTCCCTTTCAGGGGTCGCCACAGCAAATCATCTGCCTCCATCTAATCCTATCCTCTGCATCCTCTTCTCTCACACCAACTAACTTCATGTCCTCTCTCACTG
>JAQMYL010000015.1:10464348-10476462 GCA_030014365.1 Clarias pachynema | reverse complement strand
TTAATTCTTGATTTTTAACATTACAGTAGCATATACATGTGTGTATACGATCACACACATTTGAGTTGTTTTTCCAAAGTCAGTTAGGGTTAGATTTAGGTGTAGCATAGTATTAATTAGCTGTGTTCTGCTCCAGTCTTGGCCCAGAGAACGATTTGCCCTGCTTCCAAAAAAGGAGGTCATCGAAAAAGCACCGGCTTCGTGAATGAACTGTGCTAGTCTGACCAACTGACTAACGGCAGACCTGTGGCAGTTCTGTACTCAGCTGGTTGTGAGAGGCAGAGCGGATCGTGCTGATGCCATATTCTTTGTATGGACAGCTGTCTCTGTCAGGCCCAAGTGGGGACAGACTGAGTAAACACTTTAGGTTCGGTTAAACCGCTAAGCTGAGTGATGGCCAGAAAGCTGCTGGGAAGGGTAGGAAATCAATGTCGGAGAAACAAACCGCATCAAAGCTGCACATGCAGCGAACATGCCTGCATGCTGACTCTGGTTCATCTCATTATTAATTTATATAAATCACCCCTGCGAAGAGCGACTGCAATAGAAAATGCAGCGTTTACACTAGCCTCATGCAGCACACACTGCTGCAGCAATGCTGTTAATTTTCCTTAGTACCGTGTACACGGATTTGATCGCTGTTAGACATCAAATACACAGAGATGACAATAAATTATACACACACAGCTAGAGTACACCTGCATGGATCTGTCCTAGAGTCAATGCATGTGTGTATGCAGCAAGACTAGAGCGGACACTGTAACAGCTGACTCAGAGTGTCAGGTGAGGCGAGGTAACGTGAGCGTCCGTGTAAAAGGGCCTTCGCTTCTGTTTTATTTATCAATGGAGATGCCATTACCGAAGTATGCTTCTTGGGTAGAAGATGTAATGGTGAAGCTTTGTCAAAATAGGCACCGGTTTTGCTGCAGCGATGCTGGAAGGCCTGACCAGGAAATACAGGTGTACATGAAGGAGTTTGCATTTTTCCGTTGCCATGCAAGAGTAGGATCAATGGAATTAGATCGTCATATGTGGGCAGCCATTTTTTTTTTTTTTTTTGCCCTTTAATGATCATTTTTATTCTAAGCTATATAAAAAAAAACTCTACATCGTGTTTTTGCATGAAAAATTAAAACAGCCACACACAAAAAAAATCCCAATGTTATGATACTATTTTCAGAAGCAGATAGGAGCAACATCAGCAAACATGAATCATTCTGTTACTTTTACTTGCGGGTCACCAGACAACCAGAGACATATCTGATTTCTTAAAGTCTCTTTAAACCTCCTTCCTCTGTCTAGAGAGTGATGTAGAGAAACGACAACAGCAAGAGTTGTGCTGCAGGAATGCAGCAGATGCAGCACTACTGGTGTGGAGCCAGTGAAGTTGAGATTGATTTCCCATCCCCAGAGAAGACCAAACCTTTAATTGCATTCTAACACACAATATGAGTGAATTTTTTTATTCTTTTTTTTGGGGGGGGGTCAGGATTTCAGTTGTATGCCAAGCAGCTTTTAGGATGGAAAACAGACCACACTACAATCATCTTGATTGTCAAAAACGCTTTCTGATCTTCCTGTGTCAGATATTATGTTGCATGCCCCTGGTAACGGATCTCTTACACTCGCAGACCATTGACCTGCTGGTTCCTGATACACCTTGGATGTACCTGGATCCAGTTTCTTAAGATGCTGGTAAAATGAAGTTTCAGATGTCGACATGTTCTTTCTCTCCTATTGCTCCTATTGCAGGAAAAGGAAGAGATAAAGAGAGGATAAAGAATGTGGCTTTGAATGTAGTTTTATATCAATCCCTGATTGCTAAACCCCTTTAAGCATAGACGCATTACGTGGATTTTAGGCCAGTGTCAGCTGCAATGACGGATGCTCCCTTCACACTTCACTCTCAAAAAGGGTCACCCCTTTATCCGGAGCGCTTATGGAGAGCAGGGATTTTGGATTTGGTGCCCCCTCCTTGTGTTTTTTTTTTCTTCTTTTCTTGAGGAGCGTCTTGTCCAGCTGATGCAGCCGAGGGGGTGGAGGGTAACGGTGGTGGCAGTGGGAGGGAGCTGAGGTGCACGCTGACCCTCCAGGTTGCGTTCCCCTTTAAAAGTCACGGCACACTCGCTCATGCAGGAGCTGCTGCGGCAGTAGGGGAACACTGCTGAGCTGTGCAGTTTGAAGAGCCAGCGAGCACGCACTGAGGAATAGGGAGAGGGAGAGGGAGAGGGAGGGAGAGATAGAGGGAGACAGCAGAACGAGGCGGAGAGAAAGAGAGGCAGCGAGTGCAAACAATGTCATTCCATTCGGCAGACGATGCTGCAGTCAACTTTGCTGCTGAAGTCCACCAAAAAACACAGCAGATGCTCCACGTCCTGGGAAGTGAACACAGAGCTGAGTGAGTACACAGAACTTTGCTTTTCTCTCAATGGCTAAGGGTGCATGAACAACTTTTCACCTTAAGGTGTAAGATCAGGTGTTTAAGAATTATCCTCAAGGAAGGAAGGAAGGATAATTATCGCACCCAGCCCAGGCTCCTCGGGATGCCGGGTAAAGGATGTATCGAGCTGCATGATGAACGCTCTTCTGCATCCAGGCTCATGTACTGCCAAAGAGTGGCTGACCGCTTTGCACCAGCCGGCTCTGCGAGCGATTCCCGTGTGTGAGCTAACACATGGCATGATTTTTAAATAGCTAAGCAAGTCTGCCTGACAGGCGAAGAGGCCGTATGTAGGAGGGAATTAGGCGCCGTGTGGGTGCAGGGTCTATGCATGCCGGCACAAATACAACATATCAGTCCATCTTAGTCAGCAGTCATGCAAGATGCAGCTCTAGGCTTCGGTAATGTTGTAGAGCATTAGTTCCTCTTTGCGTCTTGCACACTGCCTCTTCCTGTCGAAATGATTAGTACGTGTGCGCCAGGAGGGAAGGAGTTAAGCAGTTTGCAGCAGAAGTGAAAGTGGAGACAAGTTTTTTGAGGCCGGCCTAGCTGGGACAGAAGGTTCCCACTGCGCAACTGAACGCTCGGTGCATGTCATCTAGCAGTGTCACATCCACTAATAACCTACAGCTGAGACAGAAGATTTTGACATGAGGGTCTACACTGACCAGGTGCACAAGAGACCCTGAGTGTGTATAAGTGTGTGGCTTTGTAAAGGGAAACAAGCTGCTAATTCTCGGATATTTGTGCTTAGACGATTGGATTAAGTGTTTATTATTATTATGATTATTATTATTATTATTAATACTATTATTGCATTTATTCCGTATTTAACCACACAGGCTTTAGAAACCATTCGGCCACTACTTGTGCAAAGAAGTGCACAGAGATCGAGAAAAATGTGCAGGGAGATGACAATGGTGGGTTATCTACGTATAGACTCATAACTCTTGTAGTGGTGCATGATTATCTATTTTTTTTCTTTTATAAAGTATGCGTGTCCAAGCGTGCCCTTGGAATCCAAGCTTTTAAAATAAACATTAGCCTATAGTAAAAGCTCTTTCTTCGACTTCATTCAATTTGTTTCCCTGCGCTAAAGTACTGTGTACTCTGACTGATAAAGTAGCTTAGTGAGCCTCAGGCATTGTTCAACATTCAGTTATCCAGGGCCTTGCAAGAGATTTTAGTTTTTTTTTTTTTATATATATACTTTTATACAGAATGGAGTAAGAAGTGATACATCATTGTCAGATTTCACAGCTTGACATCATTAGCAGAAACTGCAGTTTTCTGCAGCTCCTTGCTGAATGGTGGTGGGATGGGAAAGGATTGGAGGTGGGGTATATAAAGGGGGGGGGGGACTGGGGTATTGCTGTAACTGCAAATTGCCGCACTCACCTGACACTCTCTGCCCCCCCCCCCGCCCCCCCCCAACCACTACCACCATCACCACTACTATTCTGTCCCATCCTTCTCCCTTTTCATCTCTTTCTTTACCTTTCCTTAGCTCCCCAGAGACCATCTGCCCAGTATAGTGCACAGTGAGCATGTTTTGTGTGTGTGTGTGTGTGTGTGTGTGTGTGTGTGTGTGTGTGTGTGTGTGTGTGTGTGTGTGTGTATGGGGGGTGGACATTAAAATAAAACTCAGAAATGCATGCAGCACTTTTCCTGTTCTCCTTCCCATGTGAGCAGATACAGAGAGAGAGAGAGAGAGAAAGAGAGAGAAGGAGCGAGAGAGAGAGAGAGACTCTCCTGCAGTGTCCTGCAGCACAGCTCCTGCAGTGTTGAGTTAGCCTGAAGCAGCAATGCAGTCACATGGACGGAATGAGTGAGAGAGTGCAAGAGCGAGAGAGAAGAATGACTCTGCTGCCGAGTTTGGCAGCTACGAGCGTCAATGTGCCCTCTGTGCATACAGGAGACTCTGAAGAAACAGACAGATTAGCCTGACCACCAGCGCCACTTTCCGCCAATGGTGCATTGTCCCATACCAGTGCTCTAGTCCTCCCGATGATGTAATCAATGCAGCAAGCTTTGAACTTGCTCCACTAAGAATACCTACCTCTATCCTGAGACTCTTCATCCTTTACACTGCACGTGTCATTTCTATTTTTTTCCTAAACCCCCCCCCCCCCCTTTTCCTTTTCAGTCATTTTTTTTGCTGTATAACAATGAAAGCTCCACTTCATTTAACAGCAATAAATGTATTTTCATTATAAAATGGTGCCAGATTTAACGCACACTTCACTGAGACTGTTCCCTATATGCAATTCAGATGGAGCGAATCAGTGAAGTGTTTCGACCTCATATAGCGAACGTGCTCTATGGATTCTGATGACTCAAGAGAAATGGGACTCCAATGCAGTAGGCCACTCGACTATCACCGTCTTAATGGCCACTGCAGCTTCTGGCTCACTCAGCCACATGTGCAAAGGGGCTCTCTGCAGTGGGACACACTCGCACAGATGTGCACCCTCATTCTTAACAGGCCCATACTCCAATCCACGAAAGCTCAATATGTTATAGCAGGTTATAGCTTAAGGTAAAAAAAAAAAAAAGAAAAGAAACACTGAAAAACATGATTTTTGCAAATAGGAAAGTAAAAACGAAAATAAATAGAGAAACTCTATCAGAGTGGAGCGAAACCACAGCATAGGAAGAAAATGTCAAGGTGCAGAAGACTGCGCCATAGCGGAAATGGAAAATGCTGGCTTTTGTGACTTTGTTCTGTTTATTGATAAGGTCATCATTATGAAAGTGCTTGGACACAGTAGAGTGGAGTGAAGTCACCGTCCAGCGCTGTACAGTAGCCCAGACTGCAGAGAGAGGAAGGCGGAGAGACTGCTGAGCTACGCTGTAACTTCAGGATGCTGCGCTTGTAAACCTGTGTACTGTAAGCATCCATTACACCCGCCTCCTGCAGAGACGCCCAATTGGTTTACACTTAATTAGGCTTAAACCACAAAAAGAGCTAATTCCTATAATCAATACTGAATACATCAGTCGGAAAGCTAAGGCACTGTGTGCGAACACAAATAAGCACAAGATTGTATTGTACATTTAATATTAAAACGTTTAATATCCACATACGTTTGAATTATTTCCCAGGATATAATGGTAAAAAAAAAAAAAAATCCCTTTAGGATTGTAGTTTAATCTTTTTTTCCTGACAAAGCTAAAAGTGTGTAGGCCATATATATTTCATGGATTGCTGGTTTTGAATAACCCACACTTAACAAAACTGGTAAAGAAGACTGTAGTCAGGTTGAATGTACAGTACTGTACGTTTATAAAGCTTGACCAACAGGGGGCGCAATGGGTGCATGTTAGCTTTTTAAGATTTTACAATTCAACATTAAATGCTATAGTAGAAATTATTAAACATGCTATAAAATTCGAATTAAACTATTCCATTAGACTATTTCATTTTATGGTTGAATATTATTATTATAATTATTCATAGTTTTGACCCTACCAAGTTTAGAAAAAAACAGATGACACAATTATTAATCATAACCACTGATATGATTCATATAAATCATATGTTTAAATGATGTAATTGTGTGAAAATATTTATTTATTTATTTATTTATTTATGTATTTATTATTGACTGTTATAAATTTTGCAATTTAACCCTTGGTTTATTTTGAGCATGTTTTCAAATTATTTATTGGACAAAACGTTCCAATATACAGTATATTTTTGTTTTGTTTGTTTGCTTCGTTCAGTTACTTAGTTAGTTAATTAGATATTTAGTTATACAACAAGTAAGTATATGCAAGTAAGTATTTGCTTTTTTGACTCACACTAGTGCATAAACATATATTATACTTTTATATCACATTTTACATTAGGATTAGCATATTTTAGTTATCCTATTACCTCTGATACTGACAGACCAAACTGTCTCACCTCACTTTCTTCTATCTGTTTCCCTCTTGTTCTCCCCCTTTTTCATTTCTCTCTCCCCCTCCTTTCCCTTTCCCTTTCTCTTTTTCTCTCACCCCTTCCTCTTTCTTTCTAGGGGGCGCTCTCTGTTCTACAGGAACATGCCTTGACTTGTACCGGCTTGTCTGAAGGCAAGCTCGGGTTTGTGGTCAACACAGCAGCTGTGTGTGTGTGTGTGTGTGTTTGTATGTGTCTGTCTGTCTGTATGTGTGTGTATGTTTGTGTTTGTTTGTTCTCTCTGCACACTGACCCTGATCAAGGCGAAGAGAACTACACAAGTCTTGTTTCTACCAGTGTCTCTGAGTGTCTGTACTGTCTCCTGGACTTACAGCTTCAAGCCCCTGGACTAGGTAAGAGACTTTTGGGGTGTGTGTATAATTTCACAGGTATTATGACCACCCATTTCTTTTTCAGCTGCTTTTTTCAATGTCTCTATAGTGTGGAATTCACTCCCAATATGTTGATTTGTGCACAGCTTTATGTGTGAGTTCAACAGAGTAGATTTTGTCTTCAACACTGTAAAAGTGGCAAACCTGTAGAAGGTAATCTAACACCATGATTTAGTTTGTTTAAATTAGAAAGAATTCATTCAACACTGTGGGTGTGAGATCTACACTGTAGTAAGTCAACTCAAACACTGTAATATCTAATTTAAGTTCTCTGTAGGAGTTGAGTCAATATTGTAGGTGTTCTGTCCTGTAATAGGATAGGTTAACACTATAAAAGCTCATTTATGTTTATTAAATGCTATAAGGCTTCATTCTATAAAACGTGTTAATTAAAGTCTATATAAAGCAATTTATAATCACTGTAATTCTATACAGAAGGGAGAAATGTAATTCTGGTTATACATTTAATCTGCCATGATAAAAAAAAAAAAACCTATATGTATTGTTTTTAATCATGATGCTAATCACAAAAGCTGTAATTACTTTTTAGCAAGTCTGAGGTGTTAATGCTGAAGTCAGCACTTTACTTAAGGCTTATATTTCTGGCCGTGGTCGCCATGTTCACTGAAGAGCCTGTTTACACCCACCGGCCTCGGCCTCTTCCCTGAACAAATAGCACCGATTTGAGGAACAGAGGAAATTAGTTTGCTTACTGGAAAAGTTAATCTAAAGCTTTTTATCCTTCTGTGTTTAACAAAGCAAAAGAATTGTTAGTCTCTGTGATCATGTGTGTGTATGTGTGTGCTCACAGAATGTGGTTTGTGTTTTTTATTCAACAGCAACTATGTCGGTGGTTGTCCCTTCACTGGAAAACCCCAACTTTACCATAATTCATTCTGTTCCTTGATGCAGAGAGGGACGGTTAATCTGTTCCTACAAACCAAAGACACAGTAAGGTAAGTTAGCAGATATTTTAATAAAGATCTACAATTTATTTTGATATTTGAATGTACAGTATATTTTGTGTAACAGTAGAATTTTCTAGAAGATGTTCTGTTTAATGGATTTTGACTGAGTGAGGACTTTTAAAACAGTAAAAGAAATTTGAAATGTTGCTGAATGTGTCCCAGAGATTAACGGACTGGTTTTATTTATTTATTAATTTTATTAATTAATTTTTATTTATTAATTAATTTTAAGCGTGTGATGTTAGAACTGTAAGGCCATCCATTTATTTTCAAATGAAATTGAAATTCCATTAATGGTTATATAATTAAAGATAATATTTAAATCTCATATTTAGATCTTTACAAGAAGTAATAGTGTAATGTAAAGTATTTATGTGCATTAGTATTGTGGCTGCAAAAAAAAAAAAGTAAGTCTTGTCTTTGATCTCTTTATGTAGTGTCTGCTAGGGGAACTCTGACAATTTTGATACGGAGCAATATGTTTTTAAGTAATATTTTGGTGTTTTCTTTTAAAATGTCAGATAGAAAATGTTGTATTTGTGGTCACCGGATATAAAAATGAAATACTGTATACAGTATATACCTGCCCAATATATAAAAGCTGTCAAATAAAATATTACAATTTCAACATTAAACATTAAAATAAAAAAAATAATAAACATGGATTAAAATATATATTTTTTGTATTGTACACTACTTCTGTACATGTTGAGATTTAATACTTTATTTTGACCAGAAAAGATTATGGTCACATGAGATTATTCAGGATGCTCACAGGACCCCATAAACATGCTGAATTTTTTAAAAGGTTCATGTACATACAGTACATCAGCTTTCTGTGACGTCAGTGCCTAAAACGCTACAAACCCTACAGCATGAAGCTATATTATTTTAGTATATATTCCTCTATCAGTTTTCCGTCCTCGGTTGCAGTGCGGTGATGTTAGCAGTGTATTTTTCTGGCTAAAAGGTGAGGTATTAAATTATTAATGCTCTCCAGTTCTACAAATAGAGCTTGCATTGATCACCAGTCTCTTGAGGTAACTGATACTGTTTAGGAATGCAATGTTTGCACTTTGTCTTCCCAGATTGTTCCTTACTGTCTCCTGTTTTCTGGAGGGGAACGGTCGCGAGTTTCTCCCTTGTCAGTCGTTTCAGGCGCGAGGGTGCGCAGGCTACTGTCAGATTTCCCACAAGAGATTTTCATCCGTGTTCATTTTTCAAGATTGACGTTTTTAGGCAAAACCTGCGGGACTCGATTTTTATTTCACTTTTCAGGCGATTCTATTTAGATTGACACTTTTGCTTCCTGATCTCACTTTCTGTCAAATCTAAAAATCTAAGTGACAGATTTAATGATCAGTTTAAGCGTCGTGAGTTCTGGGGCAACTCAGATACCAGATATTTTGCAGTATGAAAAGAAAAATGTCTTCTAAGCGCTACACTGAGTATTGTACTGTATATCCTTACCTTAAATTACATATATAATATTCAAACGGTCAGCACTTGGAATGAGCAAAGGGCAAATGCAATACATGCTTCAGGTGACAAGTACTTTCCCTTTAAGATGATTAAGCTCGTGGAATGTCAGTGTACGCTGTTGGTAGAATGGACAAACTGATAGTACAATATGTGTGAGATAGACAGAGAGAAAGA
This sequence comes from Clarias pachynema, assembly GCA_030014365.1. Lineage (NCBI taxonomy): Eukaryota > Metazoa > Chordata > Actinopteri > Siluriformes > Clariidae > Clarias > Clarias pachynema. The sequence continues at coordinate 10,467,063 of JAQMYL010000015.1, read as the reverse complement.
ACGAGTGAGACTCCTATCACTTCTATACTCTTCCTATGACAGCAGCTTCACCAGATGTCCTTGCAGTGTCTGAGAAACCAAAGGCACAGTGGTGAGCTCGTTTACTCATTTTTCTTCGTGACTCTGTGTGTTCCCTGAGTCTGTCTCTCTATTCATTTCTCCATCTTTATATCAGTATTCCATATTTATTAATTTACTGTAAACCGTCTATTCATGACGACATGTGACCCCTGGATGGCTAATGTTCATTCTTTTATAGTAAACAGGAAGTAAACTAAAAAAAGGAAGTAGTATTTTCACAACAAACAAGGGGGAAAAATAATGGATTTTTTACTATTCCTGAGGGTTTCGTTTTCAGCCACCAGACCCAAGATTAGCCTCCTATAGCATGACTTTCACACTGTGACTAAATTTGAGAGAAATATAGACGATGACTCAGCATATTAGGAAGGTCACATCGTTTCTATCGACATATTTTCGAGAGTAAAGATGTAAATCAGAGGGCAGTCAGAGGAGTGCAGGCACACACACGCCGATGGCAAGCCTGGGGAGTGCCAGCTGGCAGTCGCGTGCTTTTCCCCCTACTTCCTGAAGGCCGGTATTAGGGATTACATCAGGTTTAAGGCAGCATGGAATTCCTGCCGTCATGTGCCCTCGTCTGCCTCATGAGACACACAACGCTGTAGTTTGGCAAGTGCAGCAGAAAGGGGGATCACGAGGCTTTTGATTGTGTTTGAGTGCGAGAGTTTGTGTTTTATTGTGTAATCCATCGTCTAGTGACACTGATTCTTTCCCTTCGCTCTAATGAAGGAATTCCATACATGCGTTATCTGGCGAAGCATGATTTTATAGCCACGATGTGTCTACATGCTTGTGTTTAAGAGCATTATGGGTTTTATTGCAGCAGTTTTAAGACCTATTCAATGGTACTGGTGGTTGGATCCTCTTGAAATTTTTTGCCTAACATGTGATCACACAAGTATAGCATGTCATCTCACATGCTTTTATAGTCAAAAGAGTTCTCCGCCTCAAGCAAGCGTGTACAGAGGTGATGTATGATGACGCAGCACCCCGCACCTGGCACTGCAGGACAGACAGGGTGTGTGAAATATGGAAATGAAACAAAGACAATAGACCAGGAGGATAACTAGATTAGAAGCGTGGCAGAAATATATTTCGCACAGCTTGTCATTGTCACGAGGGGAACGAAAAAATTCGGCACAGCATTAGACGTCATGAGAGCTTAGGTTTACTCAACTAAGGGTTGCTTGACGCTAGATCGGTTTCGCTTTGACTCGTTTACTTTCAGTCATTCCCACAATCCTTGGCTGAACTGACTATTGAATAAGGCAGCAAGCAGGGCAGGAACTGAAATAGCCTGCTAATTACAGGTGTGTTTGCTCAAGCACTGATAACACATCTGGCCCCTGGAATGTTGTGTCAGCAGCTCTCATAAAACAAAATGAATGGTGCCAGACTGTCCGGTACAGGAAACGAACACAAGCATGGCCTCAGACGTAGATAAGTTACCGTTGTTCTTTATCAGTACATTACTATCTTTCTGCAATGATAATATACATTTTATTATAGGTGGTGAGCATCCAGAAGAGTCCATGAGTGATTAGATGTGTGATTCACTGGCTTGTTTGATGAATCACAGTTTTCATGTGATCCAGTGACGTAAATAATGTGGGTTAAAAACAGATACAGGGCACTCATTAACCATACTGCGTGATGGATTGACCAATTAATTTAAGAATATTGCAATTGTTGATTGCAAATAACCACAATCACAGTGTAACTGCAATATCGACTTTTTTCCTCATAATGCATAACTGACATGATAGAATTAAATCTCTTTAATTCGAGCCTGTTTAAAATAAACACTTGTTCACTCTAAACTCACTTATAATGGATGTACAGTATGAGGCGGTTGTTTAGTTTTACTGTATAAATAAATGTATCCAATATAACCCAGACTCAAAAACCTTTACACTCTAACATGCTAATTACGCTTTCAGTATATTACAGATGAAATTTCATATAATTTCTGAACGCCTTGTACACCCCAACAACTGACTGCACAATTCCATTAGAGCCAGGGGGAGGGGGGGAATAATTCTGTTACATACTGCGATTTTGTCTGGTAAGTCATGTGCATCCACACTGACTCCAAAATAGATTTTTTTATATGATTGCATTTGAGGTGGGAAAAATGTTGTTCTTACAGTTGATGCGCTTTAAACTATTCACACGTTGACAGGCAGCATGGCATCCTCTGTGGTGAGCGAATTAATTATTTGCTAAGTTTGTTTGTTAGAATTGTAAGAAAATACAAAAAAATATGTATTGAAACAGAATCTAGGTAGAGTGACGTATCGCATGGTCCGTGGTGATTCCCATCCCTAACGTCCATTCGTATAAGTCTGGTCCGTGCGAATTGCACATACACCTTATAGATGCAATAAATAGTGATCACTCTGGACCATTCTGGAGTATTTTATTAATTGATTTATTTATTTTAACTGTAGGAACAAGCATAGGTCTGAGACATACTGTATGACATATGAATCAGTGTCTGATTCATGAAACCGTCACGCACTGAGCATGATCCGAACGCGGTTGATGAATCAGCTACAGCTGCATTGATGCAAGCTCCTGCCCAGTCTTTAAATATCACATAAGTATGACTTGCTCCAATGTGTGTGTGTGTGT
>JAQMYL010000015.1:10440091-10458338 GCA_030014365.1 Clarias pachynema | reverse complement strand
ATTCATGTTTGTGGCTGTAATGTGACAAAATGTGGAAAAGTTCAAGGGGGTCGAATACTTTTGCAAGCCACTGTATATATACTTTTATATCATTCTATATACTAGTGTTTTTCTCCCTGTGCTTCAGTATTTGCACATATCCATGTTCACTGAATTTCACTTTTGTCTCAATACTTTTGGCCACTCCTGCAGATTGTATTTAATTCTAATATTATAATAGGTTAATACTTATTCCATAAACACACAACTACTGTAGGACTATTCATGGAGTAAACAGTATATACTATTTAATAAATAACAAGTGGATCTAGCTATTATTCGACACCACAGAATATTACATTTAATATATAGTACAACATACTATGTGATGCAGCATCCTCCTAGTGGAAAATCTGCACCAGAATGAAAGCACTGCTCGGCTTGAACCTATAAAATCACTATAATTAGACTGTTTTGACTGCTTTTTGTGGAAACACACAATTATGCAAGACACAGTTCGGTATAAAAGGCTAAGGCACAGAGATCAGTGATTCTCAGGCCAACGTACTGTAGCAAAAGGTCTGATGTAGATATTTCGGGTGCAGATTTTACAAGCAAAATACCAAGATATACTTCCTACAGCTATGTAAAGCCATGGATGATGAAACGAGCCACAGCAGGACACCCACAAAGAGAATACTGTACGGCAAAACATGCCTAACATATGCTGGCTCAGCTTTAGGGGAAAAATCTATCCCTCTCTCTCTCTCTCTGAAATGGGATGATGCATTTGCTGCCGAGTACAGCACGATGAAACACCGCAGCTCTTCAGGAGTCAAGGCTCTGCATCGGCCTGTAGAAACTACATGAGGAGGGGGAGATTTCCCCTTCAGTGCTTCAGCGAAACTGCAAACTCAGTGATCTGGTCACTGGAAACCTGCTCACTATCCTCCCATATAGCAAGAATGATGTTCTGATATAAAAAATATATATATCCGAAAATACTGGGAACACTTTTTCATTCTTTATGAACAATTTAAAATCTGTCTAACAGCAACATCACAGGACCCAAAGGATTGTGAAATCCAGCTGATCTTCTGTGTAGAAAATACTATTTATTCACGTTAATAAAACAACAAATTTAATAACTAGTAATTTATAATTATTTTGAAAAAATTATCTGCTATGAGCTACGAGAAAAGAGAATTGTAAAGGCATGCAAAATTAGACCCCTTCAGAAGCACAGAATGTGCAGTTAAAGACAAAATTAAAAGTGCACACAAAAGATCATAAAAAGCATGACACAGTGTAAAATAAAATTAACGTCCCTATAAATTTTCCTTAGCTTGCACGATGCCAGCCTAATACTGACACTGATATAAAGAGATATTGGGTACTTTCTTTCTATACCATAGCATGTCTATCAAGTAGAACGAGGGTCGATATACTCAATGTAATATGTTTTACATTTTTATTTATTAATAAAAATATACAGTTTTTTTCTCTTACTCTTTTTCTTGTGTTTTTCTCCCTGAGCTTCATTTGCACATATCCATGTTCACTATATGTGCTCATTATATTACTCTCTCACTCGTCATCTATGCCGCTTTATCCTGTGCTCATTATTCATAATTCGGTAATTAAGGTAAATAATATAAAATGAAATTAAATTAAATAATTATAAGTGTTCAATTGCTTGTACAACACTTTGCTTGTCTTGTCTTTTTCTAGTCACATTTAAGAGGAAAATACTGTTTCAAAATTGCAGTCTACTGTAAATGTTGGTAAATGATGCCTTCACTGCAGTTGTAAGGCTCAATGAATTTAATCATACAATATAATCACTGAAGTGAAAAAGCCCAAGTAAAAAAATGTACAATGAGATGTACAGTTTAGTATCATTTTTAAAATCATTTTTAATAACATATTCCTCATAGAATTAGCCTGAATATCTGTTAGTTGAATAGCCTCATGCAACATGATGCTTCTGGGTTGAAAGTCAAGGACAGTAGGACAAATCACTGTCTGTCTTTACCAATGTACTACAGGATATATGGTTGTGGTTATAACATTATTTGGTTAACCAGGTAGAATGGAGCTTTGTTTTAATAAAATGCTCAAATGAACCAATAATGAAAATTATATAATATATCTTCTACTATTAGTGGGACATTGGTGGCTCAGTGGTAGGTTTCTCGCCTGCCATGTGAAAGTCCTGGGTTCAATTCCCACCCAAATGCCTAAACCCCAGACACTAGATGCAGTACGTTGGTCCCAAGCCCGGATAAAGGTTGCGTCAGGAAGGACATCCGGCGCCAAGCTGTCGACAACAACATCTTTTACTATGCGGCAGTGGTGGGTCAGGGGGTTGAAGCACTAGGCTACTGATCAGAAAGTTGGGAGTTAGAATCTAGCCCCTGCCAGGCCCTTAGCTGAGGCACTTAATCATACGGCCATATATTATACCCAGCTCCTGGAGATACAGAGCCTCCTCGGGGGCAATCCCAAACCTGGGGAATGGGTGGGTTGCGGCAAAAAAAAAAAAAAACCCTGTGACAATAATAACTTGACCCTGAGAAAGAGAAAAGAAAAATCTTCTTCAATTACTTGTGTAAAATCATTTCTACACACCGAGTGAAGCCTGGCTGATTTAACCTCACGGTTTATGGCCCCATCTAATGGTCACTTGGTATAACTACACTTGGGAGAACAGCTTTATGCAACGTGTGCAAAAAGCACGTAGTCGCTTAGTGAACTCTTTGAACTTTTTTAAATAGAAAGTTCTTCACCTACAGTACACCTCTTTTTCTGAATCTGTGACAAGTTGATCGCATCTCTTTCCCCTCAACTCTTTCTCAGTCATGTGTCTCCTCCGCAGATTTTAGACCGCTCCCAAGTCACGTGACTAACTTCCACTGTCAGAAATGTCAAAGAAAAGTTGCATTTTAAAAAATATATAGATGAATAAATAATATTAAAATGATAAAAACAAAATAAATAAATAAAATAAAAGTCCAGTTAAGGCGTTTTATTTTGGCACGACTTGTCATGTCATAAAAATTGCGTTAACTAAATAATGACTTGGGAATTGTTTTAACATTTTAATAAGAATCGTCGGCTATATTAATTGTAGTTTAGAGAGCTTTATCAAAGTTGAGTTTCTCTCATAAGGAGATGCTGGGAGGAGTTAAAGGGAAACCAAGGGAAGCGCTCGCTCACGCTCTCTCGCGCACACACTTCCATGTTTGTTTGTTTTGTTTTGTGACGAAACTTTCCTGAACTGATTTATCCGTGTGTCAGAAACCATTCAAGTTTCGGAGCAGGACTTACTGTATGTGTGTTAAAGTGCGTAGATAATCCGCAGTGACATGGAGACGGAGTTTTGTCCGAGACTTTAGACATTAAAGCAGCAGCAGCAGCAGCAGCTCCTCCGCCGGTGTGTCAGGACGCCATGGCGCTGTGGGAGCGGACGGACGTGGCCGTGTACGAGCAGGTGCTGGTGTTGGTCTCGTGCGTGCTCTCGGCGCTGGGCTCGGCGCTGGTTATAGCCACGTACGCGCTGTGGCCCGACCTGAGAACCACCCCGAGGCAGCTGCTGGTCTTCCTCTCGGTAGCTGACCTGCTCTCCGCTGTCTCCTACTCGTACGGAGTCTATATGGATTTTCACGCCAACACTTGGAACTGCGTGACGCAGGGAGCCGTGTCCACTTTCTCCAACACCAGCTCCTTCTTCTGGACCGTGGCCATCGCCATCTACCTGTACATCTTCATCGTCAAGGCCAGCCAGAGACTAGCCGACAGTTTGGTCCTGTACTTTCATCTCATCAGGTAGCAGGTGTACTGTAGTTTACAGGTTACATCAAAACTGTTTATCAAAACTTCCTACTTTGGTGTCCTCTGATTACATCATGGTTCTTCTCTTTTATCTTAATCATGTTGTAACAGAACGTATATAGTGCACACTGTACACTTTTAGGGGGGGGGGAGAGGAGGGTGTGCATACTAATCTTTCCCTGTCCCTGAGATTAGTCTCTTATCTTTTTTCACCTTTAAATATTTATCTTTGACCTGTAAATATGGATACAGTGAAATAATTGCTTTGTGCTAGCTCAGTGTTGGATTATATACTGGAAGGTACCAAGTTCAAACGTGCACTCATTGGGGTCCTTAACCCTCAACTGCTCATAAACTATATGGACAAAAGTATTTGACGTGCAAAGACATTGTATCCAAATACATAATGTAGGGTGTTCCAACTTTTGCAGCTATAACAGCTTCCACTCTTCTTGGAAGGCTGTCCACAACGCCGTCCACATTTGTGCCTATTCATTCTGTAGAGTGTTTATGAGGTCAGGCACTGATGTTGGACGAGAAGGCCTGGCTCGCAATCTCCAGTTCCATTTCATCCCAAAAGTGCTCGATGGGGTTGCGGGACAGTCAATTTCTTCCGCACCGACCTCATCAAACCATGTCTTTATAATCCTTGCTTTGTTCACAGTCATGTTGGAATAGAAAAGGTCCTTCCCCAAACTTTTACCAGTTGAGGCATAGCATTGTCCAAGATGTCTTGGTATGTTGAAGCAGTAAGATTGCCCTTCACTGAGTATAAGAGGGCTGATTGAAATATCTGAATGAAAAAATTATCAGGTGTTTGGCCAATACTTTGATTTGTATAGCACATTGTCACTATGGATAAGGGTGTCGTCCAAATGACTTAAATGTAAAATGATGATAATAATAATTTCAAATACATGCCTTGTATGCTGATTATTGGTTCCAAATTGCCTGTAGAATGTGAGCATGTGTGCTTCTGACCTGTGATGTGTCCCCTGGCTTCCATGGTCTAAGCTACATGGTATAAGCAGTATTGAAATTAGTATACCTGGACTGTATTTAGTTTTGAAAGTATAGTTTGAAGAGTACTCATGCTATTTTCTAGGTAAAATATACTCTAAAGGTTAAGTATCAATGAATGGTGCAGTTTAGTTCCCTTTTCCTAAGAGTATTAATAATAGCTGTGAGTAATAAACTAGCCCATGAGTCTATATAGTAGATAAACTGTTCTCTCTTTTATCACCATTAATCTCATCATTCAGCTCTAAAAGTTGTTGCAAGATGCAGCACATCATTAACTGTACCCTGAGGAAGAGATTCGCCAGTGGTTTCCATAAGCTTCGAGATTTCACATCCTCATTTTCACTTATGTGGTCAGAATACTGCTGGCATATCAGCAGACAAGGAGAGAATCATGTGCTCTTCTTATTTAGAAATTCTAATTGGTCAGAGAGGTTGATTAATTTTTTTTTTTTGTAACTGCAGCTGTGATTTTTAGGTGGGCGTTTATTTCTATAAGAAGTCTCCATGATTAATGGTTTTTAACAGTGAATTTTCTACCATTGTCTAAATATTTGTTTCAGATATCGATTCATCAGTGTTGCTATTGGTTTGATCTACTGATTAATTTACCAAAAACTTTAAGTACATTTAATTACTTTTAATCTAAATCTTGAATATGGTGATTAAACATGTAATTCAATTTCAATAGATCTAAAAATTGGTGTTCTGCATTGTTGTGCTTATCTGTGAGTGCATTTTTAATGATGAGTGCAGTATTTAAAAATGTGTCTGCCAACAACCAATCAGCAGCAGGCATTTTGCAAGGTTTGCACTGAGCTACTGTGACACAACTTGAACATTATCTTAATTTATAAGCCTAGTAATGTTCTATATACATTGACAAGATCTGGCAGTTTTTTGATGCTATTTGTGAAGGGTGCCTGGTCCATTGCACATTGACGCTTTTGTCAATACTTCAATAAAAACATTTAGTGGACACAAGTTATAAAAATTAACGAGACTGTATTCTCTACATAATAACACTGTCACAATAACTTGGTTTAATGCATTAAGAGCATGTAACTGTGTGTAGCACTAGAGTTGAAGGTCATGAGTCAGTAAACGGCAGCGTCATTTTTCAGGCACGATTTAACAAATGTGTGTATGTTTTTATTTTTTTTTTTCCTCTCTCTATCTCTCACTCTTTCTCTAATGCTGTCTGTTATAGTTGGGGTGTTCCCGTGGCGATTACAGTAGCAGCTGTGTCCCTGCAGAAGATCGGCTACGATGCGTCCGAGGTGTCTGTGGGATGGTGCTGGATCAACATCGAGGAAGACGATCACGTGATGTGGATGCTACTGACTGGCAAGATATGGGAACTGCTGGCTTATTTGATACTTCCTGTCCTTTACATTCTCATCAAGAGACACATCCACAAAGCGGTAAGCCTCTGGTGTTTCATTACAGCTATGTAACCTTGTGAAACTGACTGTGCTTGTGCTTTCGATATACAGTAGATGCTGCACCATGCGGAACAAGTGACTGTTTCTAATGATGTACAATACTGTACATTTGCCTTTGTTTCACCAAGTTCTTACTGTTATGTGCTTAAGATTTAGAAATGTAAAAACAACCATTAAGGTCTTTTAACAGCCGGGGCTTGTATATTTACATTGTGAGCTGAATGGAGTAGAGGAGAGAGACGTATCTAGAAACAGGCTTCATAATTCACCCCATTTTGTGTATTATAACACAATGCACCACAGTTACCCAGCACTACATCTACATCAAACAGCTGACTCACATCAGCTGACTGAATTTTTATTTTATTTTATTTTTTTCATTTTAATGTCAGTTTTATTTGACTTTAGCCAAAAATGAATATCTATGCCATTGGCTTCACGATCCAAGAAATTCATTTTCCACAGTTCCAGTTCATGATTTGCATTAAACATTTTACACTCCTTTTTATTTTAACTCAGCACGCAGCCCTGTCAGAGTACCGACCCATCTTGGCCTGTAACCGACTTTCCCACTCAATTCCTGCAATGGCAGACAGAAAACTCACCCTCATCCCAATCATCTTCATCATATTGCGCATATGGAGCACTGTTCGCTTCATGCTGCTGCTCGTTGACTCTCCTGCCAGACAGAACCCTGTGCTGGTCATGTTACATGTAAGCATCATGCACACCGCTTCACCAAATAAAGTACAAGGGGTGTTCAAGTCAAACCAGGACTTTTGATTGTGTAAAAAGCTACAGAAGATAGAGTAAAAAGCTACTCAATATAATCCTGTGCTACATTAATGCACTTAACCCAACATTTTGCTAGTCCTTAGAGTTTTCTCAGTGCATCAGCGATTCCCAGGAACTCCTTTAATGGGCCTTGTTCGATTACCAAGGGCATTCTGTTTTAGCACAACAATGCATGAGCATACAGTATATTGCACCATTTGCACATTACAGGAACTCAGCTGGGAGTTATTGCCATATTCGCTATATAGTCCTGTCTTCCAAATGTTTGGGCCATTAAAGGAGTTCCAGGGAGGCCAGTGTTTCATACCTGTGTTCATATACCTTGATACCCAAGCAGTTGGATAAGTGCATTAGGGGAGAAATAATGGTTGTTTTCCATTATTCAACAGAATCCAAATTCAAAACAATTGAACACCCCTTGTAAAAAGAAATCACCATGTGTGTAAAAAGGTGCATTTTGAGCAGGGTTTCCATTTGTGCATTTACACACTGATTGGATTCTACCTTTACATTTATTCATTTTGTAGGTATTTTTTCTTACTACAGAGATAGAGTGCATTCCAATTGTACAAAGCCCTAGCTCTATGTGAAATAGTTCAGCTTTTGCTGATTGTAAAGAAATTTATCTTCTGAGGGATTTTAAGGTTCTATTGTATTGAAGATTGTAGATATAAGGTTTTTTTTCCCCCTTTTTTGCCATTATATAAGTAAAGAATAAAACATACCCATTTGTTTTATTTGTATGCTCCTGGTCAGATTCCAAGCTTTTAAAGCTGTTTTGCTTCCCTTGACTCTTACGCAGGGAATCGGGAACACCTTTCAAGGCGCAGCAAACTGCATCATGTTCGTCCTGTGTACTCGACCAGTACGTGCAAGACTAGCGGCTTGGCTGTGCTGCCTGAGCCGCGACGCACGCAGCAACTCGGACGTCCCTTCCCAATACACCGCTCACACACCATCACTTTCTCACACGGAAAGGCCCAGTGTCTCGCGCTTGGAGAGGGATGAAAGCGAGGATGAGGAGTAGTAAGTGTTGAAGTGAGAACCCTACCCTGCGGCTTGTTGACCTTCAGCGCCTGAGCTAGAACACCGCGCTCAACCGAGCAGATCTGCAGCATCTAGTGTCCTTTCTCAGGAACGTCGATGTACTCTAAACCGATGACCGCCACGCTTTCTGCACAAAGTAACGCGTGAATGCGTGTGGATATCGAGTGCTCAAACTCCACTCAGGCATTCGAGGATGAAAGAAGACTACAGTCATATCCTGTGGTCTCTAGAGTCTAAGGACACTTTATGGTCACAGTATAGCAATGCCATTTTGCATGCTGGCAAATTTTTCTTTACTTAATCTTCAGCTCAGGGATGTGAGGATTTAGAGGTCATTTATAATTTACTGACCAAAATACTGAACATACTGTGAACACGTTATTCAAATACTGTACCTCAGATAATTTCCCTGACTAAACACACCTCAAAGCGCAAAGTGCCTTGTAACAGACTGGCATTGTATTTGAAATTCTGTTTTAAACAAAGTTAAGATATGCAGCATGTTCTTATTTAACTATAACCAGACTATGCTATTTAACATAATGGTGTTGGTATGTTCAGTATATTTATCTACAGGATTTACTGCACCGGCAAAAAGGGTTGTGGTTTTTACATAGTACATGTTCTTGATTTGCAAAGATATTTTTTATGTAGGTTTTTTTTTTTTTTATTCAAGTAAAGTTCTATAAACCAAGTTTCCTGTGTAATCAGTGTGACTGTTTCATTCAGCTGTAAAGGAGGAAATGTTCAGCACATTTTGACTAATCATGTGACCATGGACATCATTCCATGCTGAAGCTGTCTAGAACATTTACTGACTCACCACATCTGGAGGCAGTGGCTGTTAATAAGAAAGTCTTATGATTGCTCAATATGAACAACGCATATTAAGTGTTTACAGCATTTTTAACTAACTGTGGCTTTAGAAATATTTTAAAGATGAAGCATGAAGTGTTGATCTTTTAGTTGCACTGCACCTTTTGATCATCTGAATGGTCCCAGATGTTAGAGAAGTATTAAGCCTGGCTCTTATTCGGAGTTTTAATGCTTTCCAAAGGTGTTCGTGTTTTTGAGTTCCAATGCACCATACTTTTTAAACCATGACTTCATGAACTAAGTGCAGGGGCACAGGCATGCTAGAGCAAGCAAAGGACTTCTCCAAACTGTTACTACAGTCATCTTTGTACATTGTAGCATTAATATTACACTAATAGGCCTAGCCCAAACCCTTAAAACAGCCTCAGACCCCTATCAGACATTACTGTTGGCACCATTCTGGTAAGTAGCTTTCTCCAGGCATCTGCCAAGACCAGATTTGTTTATCAGACTGCCAGACAGTGAATCATGATTCATCAATACAAACAACATTTCCACTGCTCCAGAGATCAGAGCTGGCATGCTGTACACCTTGCCAGTTGATGCTCGACATTGAGCATAATGATTTTAGGCTGGTGTGTAACTGCACAGTTTTTGTGTTGTTGTTACTTCTGGAGGCAGTTTGGAGCTCTGTAATGTGTGATACAACAGGTGATTTTTTACATTGCTACACACTTCAGCCCTAGTCTGTGTGATGCACTGCTTTATGCACACGGTGCTCTTTATACAGTTTTTTGAGTTGATTGAGGCAAATTTAGCAGGGCAAAGGTGGCATAATTAGATAATGCCTGGTTTTAAGCCATTAAGCTCTTTAGAGTGACCCATTGCTGTTGTTTGTTAATAGTGAGTGCATTGCTATGTGCTGTCTGGTTGTAATAGGTGTGGCTGAAACCCCTAAAATAATTAATAAGGAGGGGTGTCCACATACTTTTGGCTGTATAGTGTACTGTATACAGTGCGTTTATATAGTGTGTATTCACTTTCATCAAGTAAAACTTTACATCATTTGTCATGACATAATTTATTCTCAGCACTGGTTTGGCAGCACATCCAGTGTGTACTCTCTCTCGTGCCGTAAGTCTCCTGGGATAGGCTTCACACACCCCCGCGACCCTGTATACAGGATAAAGCAGCTGATGAAAATGATGATGATAATTTATTCTATTGTTTGGATTAAAAACCTTTTAAAAACTCCATGGACTAGATAAATATGATGGGTAAATTTCACAGATCACTGTGGGGTTTCAAACTGTATTACTGATTTGGAGTAAACATACAGTACTGTATGAGCAGCCAGCAGTACATTTACAATGGTGTGGAAATTCATATAGCGACTTTAAGTAAAATAAACCATTAAAGATACAGGCAGTAGTATTATATGTTGATCATGGAGTACAATGCTTTTATAAGTTCAAATCCTTTTATATTATTCCATTACACTTTTACTAATGTGCCTGGTGTGAGCCAATAATGGTGTAATTACCGTTTGTAGTCATATTGGAGCGGAGAAGTTATTAAACTACAATACTAGAACTAGAACTAGACATCTAATAAACTAATACATCAAGAACTACAGCAGAGTTATGCATATACAGTACTGTATTAATTATGTTCATTCTTTGATGCAAGCATTCAATTTTGCTGTGATAAAAAATACAAATAGAAAATACAGGGTGACCCATAAAAACTGTATCCATAGCCAAAAAGCAGATTACGGCAAATGGTCAAATTCACAGCCTTTGACATTAGCAGCACTTGTACAGTATGTACACTAAAAACAAGAATGTTGAACTTTTCATAATGTATCAGAACGAATGGCATTACAAGCAGACATGATTTCCTCCTTTAGTACAACAATTGTTCTGGGTCGATTCTAATTAGACTTCTGACCTCAGGTGTCCCCAAAGAAAACAGGCAAGTTGCACTAGGTCTGGTTCTCTTCAATCCCCTGTTATTAACTGTAAGGTCTAAAGTGAAAAAATCAAGAAAAGGATCAAATTTCATATAAGGGCTTTAGATGCAGAATTTGGGGCCACCATGTATATTCAGTATCATTCACAATGGTGTAGAGGATAGTTCTGCTGCCTATTCTCTCCAGGTTCCCAGGTTCGATCCTCATCTCAGATTACTGTCTTTGTGAAGTTTTTTGTGTCCTCTTGTTGGTTCGCCTGCAGATGAATGAGTGAGTGTGTGTGTGTATATATGCGTGATTCCCTGCACTGGACTGGCATCCCATCTAGAGGGTATTTCTGACTTGTGCCCAGTATTCCCAGATTCACGAGGTTCTTGAGAAGGAGGTTAATTTAACAAGACGTATTGTAGAATAGGGTGTCACGGTGGCCTTGCACCTCCAGGTTCGAGGATGCGATTCACACAACAGGTTTATATGTTATCTCTCCAAGCTTGGTAGGTTTCCCCGGCTACTCTGGTTTCCATCCACAGTCCAAGGACATGCAGATTAGGCTAAAATTGCCTGTGGTGTAGGCGTGTGTGCGTGTGTGTGCATGACTGCCTTGCGTGATTGGCACCCTGTCTGGTGTGTACTCCGCCTCGTGCCTGAAGTCTCCTGGCATGGGCACCAGGCTCTTCGTGACTGTACATGATAAGCGATATAGAAAATGAATGAACGAATAAATGAATACATTGAGGTATAGGGGTTTAGTAATGCAAATTTTTAAGTTCTTTGTTTACACCGACTTTATCGCATTCCCTGCAGCGTCCTCCACTTTATTAGCTACTGAGCTGGTGACCTTGAGCTGGCCTATCCTGTATCACTACACCTCAGTGTCGTGCTCTCAATAAAATTTATTGAACACTGTAAACTTGCACTATCCTTTTTTTTTCTTTTTTTTTGGTCAGTATCCGGTTCCTGGACGGTGCAGATTCCCTCATTGTAAAGCTTTACGACACTGCAGAGGAACATCCCACGTTTAAAAAAAAAAAAAAGGCTTTCAATTCCATGCTGTGTGGTCACCCTCCTCTTTTCCAACTTCAGCTCAGCTTTTGTCCCGTGCACTGCAGAAATAAAAGAGCCAAGTCCCTCCTGCTTAAGCTGACGAGGTATGCTACAATCGATAAGATTAATGAGTTGTTCAGGGAGGAATAGGAATGAGGCAGTCTGCAGTGCTGCACTGCAGGAGGGAGCCAATCCCAGTCGCACAGAGACCCCTACTGTCGACTGAATACCTCTTCAGATTTCCTTAGAAGTGACCTATGACGAGTGTGTTATTGAGAAGGAAAACTATTTGATTATTTATTGCAATCATGGAAAGAAGCTACGACTGTATGTTTATTGTTATGATTTATTTTTAGGTTTGTGGTATTGTGACCTTGAGATTATTGATAATTTCATCTATTTTCATTACATTATACACAATTTTTTTTCAAGGCTAAACTCTGTAGGATAAGATGTTCTCGAATATGCTTGTACTGTATTTCTTTCTTCTAATGTCTTCTGATTGTGTAATCTCTACAAATATTTTTGTAACATATAACGTGCAGTATATTTCAATAATTTGGAAACTTTTTGTGTTGCTGGTGTAATGTAAATGCTGTGCTGCACTGACTAATTGTGAGACTTATAATCTCTTAACAGAATCACATTCCACATGAATAATTTGGAAATACATTACAAGGAATGCTTTGTAAATCCTTTAGTCCGGAGTGAACACAGCTTTCTACTTCCACTGAGTTATGTCATTCACTGCTCTCTTCTGGAGATCTTGTTCTTTCCCTCTCAGTAGTTTGGCCGTCTGCCCACTTAATTCATTAAGCCTGCGACAGGGGAGCTAAGCGCAAAGCACGGAGGTAAAATACATTACCACAACTTCTTTATTCAGATCATAGATTGTTGATTATGCAATGCTGGTTGCTTGAGCTGATGTCATAGAGCACATTGTTTGAAGGCTAAAAAGAATGTTGTTTTCAGACCGGTCAGAGTAAATGAGTATTTAAAAAAAAATTTCATAAGCTTCAATTTATAGGTGGTCAAACTGGCAGAATAGGTCCAGACACTTCAACTTAAAACACATGCTATACACACAACACTATAGTTATTGGCACTGCATTATTGGGGTGCAGTGTTTTGGGAAGTTCCATTGAGGCATCAATCATAAATGGACCGTTGTAGATTATAATTCTCATCGTCGTCGTCTATACCGCTTTATCCTGTATACAGGGTCACAGGATGCGGTGTACTCTGGACAGGGTGCCAATCCATCGCAGGGCACACACGCTCATTCACACAATAGGCAGTTTGGGAATGCCAGTTAGCCTAATCTGCATGTTTTTGGACTGTGGGAGAAAACCCACCAAGCATGGGGAGGTTATGCAAACTCCATGCACATAGAGACAGGAATCAAACCAGACTGGGAATCGAACCTGGACCCTATAGGTCTAAGGCACAGTGCTAACCACTAAGCCACCGTGGATTATAATTCATTATATTATAATTATTAGATATAAATTATTATTATTAGGAGTAGTAGTATCATGATCATCAAAGTTAATACATTGAATAACATTGGATTGGATTGGAGCAGATTCGGTGGTACCTTCAAATATCAAGTATCTGTATCATATTAGATATCATAAGCTATCATAAGAATGGAAATAATATTCCATCATGTGAAAACCTGAGGACCTCATACCTGTGTACCTACAATGACGCATCACAGCTGTGCTGATATTCAGTACAACAGCACTCCCTCTCATGTGATATTGCTTTTATAGAACATTTCTACACATGGCATTTATCAACAACAAATTATTATGTTTGTTTATCTAACCAGTTATTTTTCTCCACCTACACATGTCCGTACAGGACTAGCGGAACTAATTAGTTAGTTTAATTAACAGAAGTGAAAGACGTTTAAATTCTTTTCGCTACTACATATCCAAAAGGTGAGGAGAATAAACCATGGAGGTGGTAGGTACTCCTGAGAAACCTATAAGATTTACTTTAGATTTCCGCTTGTTCCGCTATAAAATACCAGCTAACTTGAATCCCAAATAGATTGAACAGTAAAATGGCAATCTAGTGCGCTAGGGTGTACATTCCACTTGTTTTACACACCAAGTATGCAAATGATCAGGGATGCGTGATTCAGCCTTGTATTAGATGCTAGTTAGCTTTGTTAAGCTCAAGTTAGCCGGGGAACAGAAAAACATGGATGATTCTAAGGAGACAAAGTGTTGTTTAAGATGACATAAAATTAGCAGATGTGTTTTCTTGCTGAAAGTGCTTCCATGACTGGTTTTGAATGTGGGTTCATCTGGAAGCTGCTGTCTCTCTTTCCAGTAATGCGGACCATACCGACCTACTTCCAACCATGATGGCGACTGACATGTAGTGTAATAAATGATTGTCAGAATACCTTTGATGTGGAGTGATACATATAGTTAAAAATCCCAATGCTGTTATGCTCTATATCATCACTCACGGAATGCCTCTCATCCAATCAGATTACACGTCAGAACTAATTGTTGTATAAATGACTACAATAGACACCAGGTGTAAGATTTTTTTTCCCCTACTGAAAACCATTTACAATATACTCCCTCAATATTAAAACAACTGAGTCTAAATCGGTGGTCACATTTTCTAGAACCTCAAATTTTGCATTTCCATTGATATGCTTTAGTTTTTTAATGTGAGAGACAAACACGTTTACTCTTTTCAATACAATTTAAGACATAACTAATTTTGACAGAGAATATTATCTGAAGTCCCAAATAAATTATTACAAGAACTTATTGGAAAAATTACGTAAAATATACATTAGTAAAAAAAAAAAAAAAAAAAACATAATGTAGAAAAATCCTCCGGGCAGAAAGACACTACTAAGGAGTAAAGGAAAAAATTCAGATGCGGATTTCATTGTGGAGCAGCACAGATTCTGCTGTGTTTGAGTAGGTTTAATAAAGTTTCCCTGGTTTCCTCTCACCTCTCAGAAATAGCGCATAATTCCCTGTGATAAATCGGTGTCCATGACATAAGGTCCAGATCCACTGCAACCCTGACCCCAGACATAATGGTTGACAATGAATGAATGTCCCATTAATATCTTCTGACCATTTTGATTACTTTACAGTGACAGAACTCCACATCTTCTTGGTTTCATCATTATTTAGTATTTCTGATTCGGATTTCTGTATGCCGAAAGAGTGGTCTTGTTACTACTTTAGAAATTTCTGATTGCAGAATTTGTATGCAACTTTACCAAAAGTGGATAATGTTGAGGAATGCTGGTTAAGCAGTAAATCCACATGGAATGCAGCACTGTCATTATCATCAGAGGACACCTACATTGTACACTACGCATTGCTCATAAAAACCCTGCTCTACACTGCATTAAAGGGATTTTTTTCTGCAGCTCCTGACATTGAGTAATCCTTCTATTACCCCTTCCAGGAATTCTTTACAATCTTTTGTATATGAAAAAAACAGAGGCCATACATCATGTGTGGACACAGGATAGTGAGCTTTGGTGAGCTGGGTACCATTGTTGTACAAGTGTGAGTAAAATAGGGAACAATATATATATATATTAATTAACAACGTGTTTAATTTTAAAGTTGTGCTTCAGCAAATTTGCATGAGGAATAGATAAATGTGAGACATAATTTTTTGTTATAATATAAAAATGTTATATGTATATATGTTACATGATTTTATATAACATTTATGTAACATAATATTAAAGTAGTATAAATTATTCGCAATTGCCTTAAAGCAATGAAAGCTACAATAATTCAGGATGTAATGTGAGGTTCCATCCATCCATCTAGGAACCTCTGTAGTCCAACTAGGGACCGTAGAGGCCATTGGTGATTACCTGCAATCAACACACGAATTTGTATGTGACAGATGAAAATTTTAATTTAGGAATGCCAATTAGCCTAATCTGCTTGTCTTTAGGGGGAAACCCACCAAGCACAGGGAGAACATGCAAACTCCCTACACACAGACTCCAAGGCAGGAATCAAACTCAGAAACTGGAGGTGCAAGGCAACAGTGTTAACCACTAAGCCACCATGCCACTAATGTGAAGTTAATGCTAAAACTTGCAGGATTGTTTTAATGCAGTGGTAATAGAATATGTCTCCTTGCTTTAGCCAGTGCACAAACCGCATAGGTCTGAGGCTGAGGCATGGCATCTGTGCCAGCCAAGAAAAAGCATTTGCTGCATACATCTAGGTTTCCACTCCCTCTTACAATCCTGTTCATCTACATTAGAGTCTGTAGGGGGAGCCAGTGTGCTTTGCATGTTCAGTACCCACCTTCCACACCAGGAGAAATGAGACCTATGCAGACAAGAATGGTTTCTTTTAGAAATTCGCCCAAGGTAGTGGAAATGGCCTGTTCGTGACCTCCTTTTCCTGCCAACTTGCTTGTTAAAGTGATCAAAGTCAGGGGGGTTAACCCAGACCTGACAAAAGATTCGAACCAGTTCCAAACAGCCTTCAGTGTTTCCTCTCTTGCCATGTCAGACGAAAAAGCCTTTACACTGCCTACACGCTTCATCTGTCATCCGAGCTCTCAATGGTCTCTCCGGGCAAAGACAGAATAAGGTCAGAGTGGGGGAAGTCTGCATTTGCATCAGATTAGTGTCTGAATTAGAAAAAAAAAGCAGGATTTCCTTTAGGCCTACATAGTGAGTACATGTATCAGAGTCTAAGTTAATTTACCTGGAAGGATAGCATCAGCTAGATCTATCAAGGAACAATCAGCACACAGATGTACCTTTAGATGAAAGCGTGTACGTTATCACATGATTTTGCCTCCTCTCGAACATTGGCCTTAGGCCTCAAGTTTTAGTCTTTTTTTTTTTTTAGATGCAAAACATGATAGCATTTCAAGAAAGAAAGAAAAAACCCACCTTCACACACATACACTGTTTTTCTGTAACAAAACAAGTGTAGCTAGTGAAGGATAAAAAATGTGTTCCATAAAAGCTATAAAACCGTCAGCTCTTAACGATGTTCTCTTATGTTCTCTTTACTCTGCCTGTTTATTCTTTTTACAGCATCTGAAAAAAGGATGCACACATAGCCCTCCAGATTTACCCCAGACACAGATATACTGTACTACAGTATATCATCGGATAAACACACTGCATTGATTGTTGCGCCATTTGTGACCCACTGACACTACAAATGCACAAATATAGCACCAGTACAATAACTTTTCAATTCAATGTTTTTTTTTCTTTAGCTTTATTATTGTCTACATTGTAGAACAATGCTGACGGAATACAAATCATGAAATAATCTCCTCTTAACAGTTAATGTTGATGTTGTGTCTGCTACTTGAGCTCTGTGAAGCATTTATGTAAATGCTGTTTGCTGGAGATTTCTGAGGCTGCTAAAACTTAAGTTAAGTTAACTGATATTAGAATCAGTTATACTGTTTGAGTTTATTTAATAGTTTCTGTTAAATTAAAGACTTTTTGTTGAGCAGGAATATATTTAAGAACACGAGGTTATGTGGCTAAATAACCTGTACAGTATTTTCAGGGCGGAACCTATTGTTCGCCAGTCATGGGGGAGTCAGGGTTTAGTTGTGTGCCACACTATATGCTTGCCCTTGTGGTACTTGTTCTTGTGTTCGGCACAAAGTAATTTTTAAGCTACATTGTTGTGTCGTAAGGTTTTTCTGAAGACTTGGATGAAGTGAAGACTTGTAAAGACCGAGCTTATTTTTCTTCCCTTAAGTTATTGCGGCCAATAAGGTTTGTAACGTTTATTAGAGCTGCACGATACACCGTTTCTGCAAGGACATCGCGCATGCGCAATAGGCAGATCGCTGGAGGGGCGATGCAGGGCGGTGTCTCCTCACACACAAGAGTGTACTTGGGCGGGTCGCCCAAGTATGTTTGCGCAACCTTAAAAAAAAAATCTGTCCATCTGTCATCCGCGATCGAATGACTAGTAGAGGACGTATATACACGTAGTATATACAAGTACTGGAGCGATAGCGCCAGAGCGGTGTACCGAGACACGGTAAATGCAGCGGAGGTCAGCTGCCGTAAAAAGTATAAGAAGGCCGTAGTTGACTGTCGCACATGTCATGCTCTGCTGAGAGACGTATCGCACACTGAGCGGGCTGCTCTTAAAAAAGAATTTGCGGTTCATATTGTCTAATTTGTGCTGGGAAAAAATTATATGTCACTCTGTATATATAGATATACAGTATATATATATATATATATATATATATATATATATATATATAAACACCACTATATACA
>JAQMYL010000015.1:10417142-10428196 GCA_030014365.1 Clarias pachynema | reverse complement strand
GGTCTGATATATATATATATATATATATATATATATATATATATATATATATATAGTGATATCATAATTGAAATATGAATAACGATCAATAGTCAGTGGAAAAAAAAAAAAAACATTTATTCAGACCACTATATATGTTATTCAGACCACTACTGTATATATATGTTATTCAGAAGAATCTAAATGTATTGAATCAGGAGCACTTGTGTTCAGTCTCCAGCTGGACTCCTCCATACAGACTCATGGATGTGACACCCCAATTCAGCACATTGCCTTTCCCTGAGTTTTTCTCACAGTTCATCATTTTCTGGATCTCCTCATGACTCAGCACATAATCCCATATGTGTACATCAGACATATAGCCCACAAATGCATCTGAATCAGACATCCCCAGGAACCCATCCTTGTCCTTTCCCAGGATGAGGTTACCACCAGGAAGAACAGTGTAGTCTGTTCGCAGGTACTGCTCCTTTCCGACAACACCGTTCACCCAGAGTTCTGCCCCTCCAGTATGTGAAGCCCAGGTCACGCAGTAATGCGCCCAAGCACTGGGGCGCCCCGCATGGGGGAGGCTGACGTATTCATTTCCAATCCAAAGCCCCACCTCGTGGCCCATAGTGATCGTGAGCTCGTTTTCGTGTTTGGTGGTGGAGTAGGAAAGCACAGTGTGCACGGAACGGGGATGCATACGCAGGTTCATGCACACCGAAAAGGAGTGCAGGTTCATTGAGTGACCCAGGTTTATCAGAGCAAAACTCATCAACATGTTTGCAGGGAAATTAAGCACTAGTGGAAATATTCCCTGTGAATCTTAATGGGAAAAAGAAAGGAAGATAAAGTTCTCTTTTCTGAAACATTCACTAATGGGAACTTTGATAAATGTGACTTGTGCTTACCTTTGTTAGTAGGCCTGTAACCACCAACTAAAACAGCAAGCAAAGTGAGAGAATGGTTTGTTCAATGACTTACTATAGTTAAGAAAAGCAAGTCCTTTCAGGAGGAATAACATTGATTTCCTGCAATGGTGGAACATGTAAAACATACCTGGGTTGATGTGTTTTCCAAGAGAAGTAATCATGCCTTCAATATTTAAAAGCTTTGCCTCAATCTCCTCTTGCCTACAAAATGCTGACACGAGATAAAAAGAAAACAAAATGAAGCTGCACAGAAAATGATATTTAACCACTGCTTTTTAAAAAGAAATGGCTGTAGAATGATGTACATACTGCCTTTGCCCAGTCGAGGAAGGAATGAGGACTCTACCACTCGGTCATTGAGAGGTTGTGCCATGCGGTAATCATTGCGTATGGTCTTATTTTCCAGGTCCATAAGTGTGCTTTCCAGCTTCCTGATCTGTAAGTCGCAATCATTATTTAAAAATTCATTTGAGACTGTTGTTACATTCGAAAAGGCTTATAAGCATGAAATACCTGGTTATGGGACAGGGTGATGGGGGTATCAAACACAGTCCAGAGGATACTCTCATAGCAGGGTGGTGTTGTAAGAGAGCCTTCGTATCTGAAGAAATTGGCGAGGTTCTCCGGGAGCATGGAACGTACATTTATGGTAGAAATATTCATGGCTTGCCCTGAAAAAGGTTATAGAAATGAAGTGTATAAAAAACTTTACGGAAACTTTATAGAAACGGAGTGTGTAGACAAGTAACATATACTGTAATGTCATAACATTCATTATCAGCACCTGCATATTTGACTTTTTCCAGGTTGCTGATGAAGTCACTGTAGTACGTGTTCTCAAAATGACCATCCTAGACACATGCAGACGACACATCAAAAAAAAATTTTATAGTCAATTTGACAGTAGCCCCTGGTAAACACATGTTGGCGGAAAATCAATGTTTTTATAAATCAATGCTAAAAAATGGGGTACAAGCAGGAATTGTGAGCAAGAGACAGATTGCATAATCCAACTGAAAAAGCTTGAAACACAATGACTAGATCAATGGCCTCATTTAGTATAGTGGCTGACCCTGCATTGCACTTACATTTGAAAGAAATTATCTTAATAATTGTACTTGTTCCGGCTAATAATATATGTATTAGCAGGTCATAGCTCTGATAGCAACCGCAGAAAGCCTAATTAAATAGGAAACTAGGCATTTCTGCATGTTCTAGTGAAAAGAAAGACTTGTTTGAGCTTTTTTCCCTTAGATTTCTTTTTTTTTTTGTACACTTTTTAGATGTATGTAAGGCAGAGTATGTTTTTTTGTTTGTTTGTTTGTTTTTTTGGAAAATTTAAAGGGATCTTATCTGAAAAGACCAACAATGAAATATGATCATATAATATTCATATTCAACATGCAAATAATAGAAGTGCACAGAATAAAAGAATCCGGAAATATAGATTTACTACATTTTATTCTAGGAGCTGTTTCATTTTAACAACAGTATTAGTATGCTTTGCAGAACATTTTTGTTCAAAAGAATGAAGAATTAAATTATTTTATTTGCTCTATTTCCACAAGATGGCAGTCTCACACCCATATAAATTGGTTAAAAATATTCGTACATAATTTGCAAATCATTGTGGTATGTTAATTCTAATAAATGTGTTACCGTATGACTTACCTCATAAAAGAAAGCCAAAACTGCCAGCCCATCATTCTTATCCTTGGCTTCATCAAAGCTTTTATACTTATCAGAGTTGTAGTGGACGACATGAAGCTATGAAACACACAAGGCCACAAGAATTAGTGTCAAGTCATATTTGGTGATTTCATAAATAAACACATAATAATCATACAAGAGTAGTTTTGTGATGGCTTAGTTTGGTACGTTATGTGATAAGACATGCATTATACAAAGGAATTGGGTTGCTTTTGTCCAACAGTTCAAACAGGCATTTGATAAGTTCTAAATGAATAAATAATCATTTTCTACTTCAAAGTCAAATTGCATTGATACATCCTGAACATGTTGAGCACAAGAGATATATCAAAACAACAAAATGTCTTACTTCTGCCATGTAACGGATGCCATCCACAGTATGTTCTGATCCACTGGCTTCCAGGTCCAAGCCACCCCAGTGTAAGTGCATCTGAACAGCTGTGTAGTGGGCTGGCAGCCCCTTCGTTATTACCATAGTGGGCGGAAGGTCAATTTGGACTGGTAAAACCAAACCAAACAGAGAGAGAGAACTAAATAACACTCATACTCTAATATTTGATCAATTATGATCGCTGAAAACATGAAATCCACATTTGGAGTGTTCATGGCCAATGAAGAGTAACAGAAGAAATAAATAGATATAAAAAGCTAAAGTTATACAAAAAGGAATGTTCTGTAGGAGTCGTATTCTTACACTAATTAAAGGCACTTGACTGCAGACTAAATCTGTAAAATGTCTGTTTTAAGATTCTGAACATGACCTATAAGTAAATAAAGTATATTTTAGATATGTATTTAGAAAGAAAAACTTTTTTATACTTAAAGTTTGTGTTTTAAGCAGGTGGAAGTATACAAAACACACACACACACACACACACATATTTTGTTTATGTACAGTTGTATTTTTTTAACAATATATTTACTGGGCTTATTGGAAGGCAGCTCTCAGAGGCTTGTAGCTGTAGAGGTGTGTAATGACAGGCAGTTATATCCGTTCCCACCTGTACTGACATGCATGGAGGAGGGCTGGCAAACTTGCACCATGTTCTATTCAGGTGGAGTGATGAAGAAAACAGCTTGGCAAGTAAGAATAGCCAGACCTGATTTGTAAGTTGAGTTTTGTGCTGAATTTGAATGAATGTTTTTTAAGGTTTTAAAAAACCTTTTATGGGGATCTGTTCATGTACAGTATTGATGTGAATCAACAGTATTTAATTATTCCCGGTCCTTTCATTGCACTGAACCTCTTATAAGCTTAGACACAGTATTGGTACAGTAAGGTGAGAGATATTTACCAGAGTGTCCATTGTTGGTCATGAGGAAATTGCCATTCTTCACCTCGCCATATCCTGTCATCTCAAGCTGCAGCATGTCAGGATTGAACTTCACATTGCGCCGCTTGATGTCAATGGGAGACTGCTTACGTCCACCGCACATAGGATACGTACCTGGCCAGTGGACCTGATCCAGAGAGCCCTCTTCCAAAACAGAAAGCGTTGTGATAAAATGTTAATGTTTAGGCTAAATTTTCTGTCTGTTAAATAAAGTGCATGAGGTTTAGACGAGATGGTGCAGGAACCAGCCTTGGTGTGAAATCACAATGCTTTGCGATTTTAATACAGTTCTGCTTGTGGTTGTGTCTTGAGAGAATCTGGCAAATAATTCTTGAAAATGAGTCATGTTACCACCCAATGTTTTTATTTGGTACACAAAGGGGTTAAAAGAAAATCTGTAGGTGACCACAAAAGTAGCACCACCAAGCTACAGTTAAACCAAAAACATATCACTGTGATGCAGAAACCTCAAATATCTACATGTACTTTTCCCACACTCACACAAAAGGTGTAAACTGTACCTTTCCTTGTCTCTGGAATGGTACCTTATATAAAGTTTTGCCTTTATAGTGTATCTTTAATCGTTTCTTTCAAACATAATTACAGTCCAATTACACATTGTATAGTACTTTTAAAGCTACACTATATATACATTTGCAGACAAAAGACATGGAAGACATTAGGATATCACTCTAAGCATAATAGAGTGCTTTTTCCCCAAAGGTTAACTTCAGCTCATTGGCACACTACATATATGTCTAATACAAATGTAGGTTGTAAGTGTCATACACAGCAACATTTAGTGCAAAAGGTTTATTTAAGGCTTAGGGGAAAATGTTAAATGTAATATTTAAATAAAAATTATGAAAGTAAATGTACTTGCCTGAATATGTCCAGTGTACATCAGCTCCAGCCAGAACAACACTCAGTGAAACAGCATGTATAATCAGGGTGAACAGCTCCATAGTGCATTAGTTTGTGTGTTTGGTGCACTCAGACTGGAGCTGCTGTTTAAAAGGGAATGGAGGCGGGTTTAAACACATTGGTGCCCTAAGGACAAACCTATCACTCCTCTATACAGGGTGTTTATTAACAAAAAAAAGATGCAAGATACAGGATTGCAAAAAGAAAAAATGAATAAAATTATTATGTTTGTAATATTTAAAGTTGCTTCCTCTTGGCTAGATGTCCATAATAAGCAATTGTTTGTTTTGTTTTAAAGTGGCACTCACCAACCAGTATGTAGGGAATGGAGACAGGTTTAAACACATTGGTGCCCTAAGGACAAACCCATCACTCCTCTACAGGGTGTTTATTAACAAACAAAAAAAAAAGCAAGATACAGGAATGCAAAAACAAAAATGAATTAAATTATTATGTTTATAATATTTTAAGTTGCTTCCTCCTGGCTAGATGTCCATAATAAGCATTTATTTGTTTTATTTTAAAGTGACCCTCACAACCAGTATGCAGTTCTTCTTCAAATTTTTGCCACAAAATTAGAAGCAAATAATAGTCTAAAATGTCTTTGTATGCTATAGAAATAAAAGTTCCCTAAGGGAAAATCTAAGCGCCCAAACTTGTTTTATCAAGGCAACGCTATAATGCACAAATGGACGTTGAAGCTAAATAGGTACAAATCCCAAGAGCTATGCTAACAATCTAATTGTGATCTTCCTAAAAGATTGAAGGCTTTTACAACAACAAAGGGGTGATTTTGTCCATGTCCATGCTCCTTGTTTTGGAATATGCATATATAGTTGGGATGGTTTGGTGATGTCACATAGGTTAAGTATGTGTATACCGAAATGCCTTTGGTGACACTCAGGTAAAACCCTTACATACATTACAGTGCACAGAATTTACAAGTGCACATGAAACTCAACAAAATGATCAAAATAAAATGAACTAGGTATAAAAAGATTATAATAAACAAAATGTAATACACCAGTCAATGAATGAGAAAGAAATAAAACTGAGTCGTGTAAACCAAGTATGTTGTGTATGGTATAAAGTAACCAATCAACAATGGACTGAGTTTATAGTATAAGGTGTAAAGTGATCCTCAGTTATTCCATGACGTTTATCTAAAAGGACACATGAATAAACTATTACTTCTAGTTTATTCTGGGTTACATCTTGTAGAGATTAGTTGCATAAATATTAGTGGTTCATTCAAAATATTTTCATAAATCATGTGGCTAAACACAATGTTTGACACAATGTCCGATCCTTAAAAATGCCCTAGTATGTGCCAATATTTCTGGAAAGTTAATTTTTTTGAGTATACAAAAAAAGTTTAGAGTTTTTTTGTTTATTTGTTTGTTTTGTTTTTCTTCTTTTAAGATTAAAAATTAATAAGCCATTAAATCTTTTTAACCTTATTGAAGTTTGCATTCCTCATACAGTGAGTGTTTCTGCTGGCATCGCACGGTCAGGTCATGTCGTTTCATTTTAAGGACGCTTTATTGCATATAAATATACCAGCATTTACCATGACTACTCGACATAGTGTCACACAGGCAGACACCACTCAGTAGATGGAAGTCTTTAATCAGACCTTACAATGCCAGACCTTTAATCCCACTCATAGTGTAACTCATTTTTATTACTTTGACTACATTTCCATGATGTGTTGAAAATTGTGAAAGGGACTCTCCCTTCATATGTGAAATCTCTGAGGCAGTGTGCAGTTTCACTATTAGATATTTCACACATTTCTCCAGTTCAAAGCTTATTCCATACTCAATTATGTTTCTGAACCTGGGCTGTGGGTTAATTGGCTTTAAATTAATGGATTCTGTCGTGTTCTGGCTCCATCTGGTACTTATTGCATAAAGTGAATTACCAGCAAGGTTCAATGGATGATGTTCTTTAATCTATCTTCTCTCAATGTCGACACCACCATACTTAGAGTCAAGTTACAAGTAAACCTGCTTCTACTCCACTCCATGTCATTCTAATACTGCATCTTCTCACAGATCGTTTAAATATTAATATAGATGTTCCTAGTTCTTGTGGACCAGTCAATCGTAAAGAAGCTGAATGAACAAGAATGGTACAAGAATGAAAATTTACACACTGTCATACAGAGGGGAGTCAAAAAAAAAAAAAACTAATAATAATAATAATGGTACTACTCTTACCACATAAGCAGAGGTATCAGTCCTTTGTTGATTCGATCAAATTGATTGATTCGATCAGATCATTGTGACAGAAAATCTGTTGTCTTTTATATTCTGAAGTTGATGCTAAATTTACATTCAGTGGTAATGAACAGAAGTGCCCTGTGGGTTGTCAACTCCATACATGCTCTTACAGGAAGAATAATCCTTTTATGTGATTCGCATATAATGATCTACGCCTTCGTGTTGAATATCTCACATGCAGTCTGACTTTCTGGAGTAGATCTCTAGGTGCTCATATTCCTAAATATGATATTATGGTTAATTTGGATTAGATCTGTATAATATCTCATGAAATTCATAAACTGGCCAATGACACTGCCAGTTTATGACATTCATAAACTGGCCTAAGGCCTAGGTGTGATATCTACCACATTACAATCACATCATGTGATGATTTTGCAGAATCGGTTGGCTTTACATTATATCTTAGGACAACAGGGATGTACAATAGTTGTGGCCAAGAATGTTATAAGTACACATTTGACCCTGCTTTAAAATTAAGTCAGTATACATTAAAGAGCTACATAATTGTGTCATACATATTGATCAAGTTAACAGTTATGGGATGGGGGCTTAGCTACAGTAGGTTCGTAGTGGATATTCAGCTATGAAATTCTGCTGGTATTCATGATATTACAGTATGTGACTATTCGTTGTTGCTATTTGTGTGTTACTAAAATAATAAAACAGACCAATGTAGCAGAAACTACAATAATACTCACTTTTTTCTTCTTCTACGCTTAGGAGAAGTCCTGTTTTGTTTTGGAATATGAAAAAAGGATGATCTCCTAACCAGTGATTACAGTATGCAAGATATGTTCAGAAGGTCAAGCCAGCTCTCATGTATGCGTTTAGATCATTCACAGTGGGGAATTGAGGGATTTATTTTTAATTTTCTATGCAACTTATATTTAAATTACATTGCTGAGGCTGACTGATGAGTGCAAAAAAAAAAAATTCTCTTATATCTAACTAGCGTTACTAAACACGGAAAAGAGTGTTTGTTAAACAGTACCTACACTCTCAGAAAAGGTACACAGTGGTTCAAATAATGTTCCTCGAAGAACAGTTTCGTACCTTTTCGAAAAATGTACCCTTAATGGTACGGAAAAGACCTCTGATGATTTTTTTTTTTTACCTTTTCAGGTACAACTGTACGGAACTGAAGGTACATAACGTAGGTTCTAACGTAGGTACAGAAAGGGTACAGAATGTTCTGGACAGTGGGAGGAGTTTAGCTTTTCCTCAGAACAACACTGAGCCTTCAGCAATCTGTTACCATGGGTGAGTTATAAACTCTCATATAATCCTTATTCTGATAATATAAAACTGATATTTTATTTTTCCTCAATTTTGGCTAGCTTTGGCCAGCTTATATGAAACATTGTCTTTCAATGTCACTTACATGGTTTAGGGTGGCATGTAGATAACATTGCTAATCAAGCTAACATACTGCCCTATGTAGCTTAGCACAAACATGTTAGCTCCTGGTGGCTAAGATAATGCCTTATGTAGATTACAGATGTCCATGAATATATAAAGGTTTTGGATAGCTTTAGCTAATGGTAACTATTTGTTTTAGTTTTTGGTTAGCTTATGACACTGCTATCTATAATGTTATTTAGCACAAACACTTTAAGATACTGGATTGTGTAGCTTACAGATTTTATTCAGATAAAATATGATATTCCGATTTTTTTTAGCATATAAATATATTATGCACGGTCATTAGTGATTGATGATGATGATATACATTTGTTTATTTTATTGTGTTATTATGCTCATGTTGTTTTTTTCTAAACAGTTGTGACAGTAAAAATGATCAGCCACCTGTTTGATAGAAAGCAAATGCAAACAAGCAGGCAAGATACAGACAGCCCATCACTTTTTCATGGAAAACACAGACTGGTGATGACACCTGTCTGCCCCTGTGACTGCATACAACCAGCACATGGACTGACCTCAGATGCCAGGAATGTTGCCACTGCTGGTCACAGGGTCTGTGTGCATTGTAAAGCAGTGTATGATAATCAGCAAAAAAACATCATGGAAAGCCAGGTATGCCATGTTCAATTGTATACCATGTTAGAGTGGGCTTTTACAAACCTAACACCCCTTTTTCATCGTGTACTGTTTCTGTTTGCACTGTTTTACCCTGAATGTCTTTTTTTTGTACGCCCATATTTATGCCATAAAAGTGCATTCTGTGTATAAGATCATCTGTGTCCCTTTCCACTCAATTATGAACATTTTCATTGTGAGTGAATAGGTTGTGGATAGGGTGTACGAGGTTTTTTAAAAATTTATCTGAGTTATTTTGCCTGTCAGTTAAGTATATTCTGGATAAATTATGTGGTGGAAATTCTGAAAACATTATAAAGACATGTAATTCATACATTGAGTAAGAGCAAAGTAACAAAGGTTTTATTTAAACTTCCCCAGAAGGACCAGTCTCATACAGCAAACAGTTGCAGCATGGAGAAAGGTGATTTCTTTCTCTCAGCTGTCCCATTTTATACACAAACATCTCTGCTGACATAATCAACTCACAACTCTTTATCTGACCCAGACCAGATGTCCTCGCCTTATCATTTATTAAAAGCAACTACAATCAGTTTGTTTCTGTTCTATTCTCTGCCTTGTCTTCCTATGTTTTATCAGACAGGTTTAAAGCTTCTATAGTCTACGTGGCACACTTACTACAAAGATCAGAATTAATACATGATTAAAATGTGATTTTT
Organism: Clarias pachynema; assembly: GCA_030014365.1. Lineage (NCBI taxonomy): Eukaryota > Metazoa > Chordata > Actinopteri > Siluriformes > Clariidae > Clarias > Clarias pachynema. The sequence goes on along the minus strand of JAQMYL010000015.1, from coordinate 10,418,306 downwards.
CCATTACAACTACAAGCAAAGATATGTTTCTTTTGTCCTTAAATTCTTTTCTCGTAGCATTACATTATGCGGCTAATTATGCAGCTCATTATGCGGGTCTTTGTCTTTTCTGGAGCGAATTACAGCATTATTTGTGATCATTCATACCTCCTCGTTTATGGCCTTTCTAAACAAAAAGAGTATTCGAAAATTTAAATGAAGATATTATTTTCTGTGAATGAGTGAGCAGGATGATTGTCACATTATTTTGAAGCAAAAACTCAAGGCTACAAGATCCAGTTCACAAAGGTCTTGTACGTACATGTTATGAATGTGGATTGTAGCCCTGTTTCAGTGACTTCTTCTTTTTTTTCCCCCCAATAACCATACTTAACTTTAATTTTCTCCAAAATACAAACTTGTACATACATGCTGCTCAAATATTAGTGTAGCCCAGTTTGTGCTGAATAAGGTGTAAGTATAAGGTGTAAGATGTACATTTACTGTACAGTATATGTTTATAAGTAACTGAAAAATACACAAATATCAGGACATGTCAGAACTTCTTCAGGGCCTCAAAACACCTGCAGACCCCCAAGGGATTTATTAAATTACCTTATTATAAATATACCTTATTACATTTAGTATATTGTGCATGTAGAGTTTACTATCCACTGCCTATGATAACTTTTAGCTGGGAATAGTAGCAGCTGTGATTTACCGAATTTGCTGCAGTCGTTTAAGAGTATAGTAACCAGGTTTGTGCACATCTCGTTACAGTGTTTTTGATGCTTTTCATTTCATTTCTGCTCTGAAAAAATTGTTGGGTAAATGCAATGGTATTTTGTGAAAAGTGGGTAAAAACTGTTGTATTGTGAACAATTTGCGAGAAGTTATATTGTAGATGGAAAATTGTATTTTATATACTGTATAATTTTAACGTTATTGTATTTTATGAAAGGTTTTTAAGCTAATAGAAGTGTTTTATTTAGTTTACATATTTGTTTATTGTTCAAACATACAGTATGCATTTGATACATTTTCATAAGTTTTCATAGTCACTGATAATAAATTGATTTAATGTCTTATACAGTATGCATTTGATACATTTTCATAGTCACTGATAATAAATTGATTTAATGTCTTATACAGTATGCATTTGATACATTTTCATAGTCACTGATA
>JAQMYL010000015.1:10404232-10417042 GCA_030014365.1 Clarias pachynema | reverse complement strand
ATAAATTGATTTAATTTAATTTTAATTTTAATCAATTTATTGGATCAATTTATTTGATTAAGGTACAATAATGTACCAGCAAGTTTATAAAACAAAAGGTACATTTTATCCTTGATGATGCAAACAGAATTGGTACAAATTTGTTTTTCTCTATTTTAAGGCACAATTCTGTGCCCTTGAAAGGTACTGCCCCAGTAACAATGTACCTTCATTAGTACAAAACGATGCTGTTAATAGTTTACTAGGGGATTTTTAGCAACATGCCATATTGTTTACAGACCCTGACGTTTTTTTTTCCCCCCCTGAAAGACAAGACTACATGGCCGACAAGAGCAGGCTTGCCTTCAGCATTGAAAAAAGTAACACCGGCATGCATTCAGTGGAATTGCTTTTAGTGAGAATGCCTACATACGATCATAAGTTGCTGGTAAAAATTGTTACAGTATTAAAGGGTCTTACTGTAGAGTTACAGCCTATCCCAGGACTAAGGTCATGAGGCAGGGTACACCCTGGACAGGGCACACACTGACACATACAGTAGATAATCACAGGCTCATTCACACACTATGGGCAATTTGGGGAAAGTTACAGTAGTTACCCTAATCTGCAGTCTTTGGACTGTGGGAGGAAACTGGAGTACCCGCGGGAAACCCACCAAGTATGAGGAGAGCATGCAAACTCCATGCACACAGACAGGACTTTTGAACCCGGACCCTGGAGATGCATGGCGACAGTGCGGACCACTACACCAGCATGTCCCCCTTCTCAATTTCAGATTGTGAAAAATGTCATTTTAGCAGTTTCTTATTGTAAAAATTAACATGAACTCAGCAGATTAGGCTTTGGTGAAAGTACAGTACAATACACAAACCAAGAAAGTAACTGATAATTGTCAAAACACAATCAGGCATCACATGACAGAAACAGAGCCCTGCAAAAAAACATATTAGCAAGCGAAAATATCTTGAATCCTAAAACATTTATCTACAATTTTTGGAATTAAGATAAAGTGACAGCAGTGTGGTGTAGTGGTTAGCACTGTGGCATCGCACCTCCAGAGTCAGGGTTTCCTCTGGGTACTCAGGTTTCCTTTCACAGTCCAAAGATATGAAGACTAGCTTAACTGGCATTCCAAAATTGCTCATAGTGTGTGACCGCCTCGACCCTGTACAGGATAAGTGGTATAGATAAAAAATTATTAGATAACAAAGCAAATATAAGGCCATTAAGAGAATTTTTAAACAAAAATGTCTTGTTCTATTGACAGGTAATTTTTAAGCCCTTATGCATTGAAAGAAGCAAAATTATCTTTGCAATAATACAAAGATTATCTTTATTAATAATACATAAAAATGTTTTGCTTAAACATCTTTTTTTCAAGAAATAAGATCAATAATCTGCTTTGTTGTAATCTTATACAAAGAAACTGTAGATACATTTCACTAGATATTTAAGATGTTTTTACTTTTCACATTTTAGGTTAATACTTTGCAATGATGATAAGAGTGATCAAAAGCAACAGAGAGCGACATATTGATGGCTAACAGTAATTTTTAAAAAAAAGTTCAGAACATGATCAACTAGAAAACAAACCTTTGATATTAACTACCTAAAATAGTGAGCTTATACTGTACTGTATACAGTATGTGAAACACAGAAGCGAAGCAGTGGCAGTAGAACGCATGAGAGAGCGGCCTCTACTGGTAGGTAAGGGCAACATCCTGATTGTTATTAGTGTTACTTAACCTGTTACTTTTAAATTCTTTGATCGTGGCTTTTGTATAGACAATATGAATCAGATACAAATGATCAGCACCCGACAACCAACATTTTTTCAATGCAGAGGTGGATCTAAAGTAGTGAGGGCCTTCTATATACACCATGATTTGGGTCTACGATCAACTGCTTCAACCAGGAAATAAAATTATTAATTGTAGCAACTATATCTTATTAGCATTTTCTAATTAATATTAATGACACAACATTTTTATTACAAATATGAGGTGAAATGTATTTAACTTGTAGGTTTTGTTCACTGTTTGCTGTTGTTTGACGAGCTTGGCGCTACAGTTTTGACTACATTTTGCACATATCTGCTGTTCAGTTAAACCACACAGGCCATAGACAGTACCACTTCAGTGACAAATGTTGCTAACATTTCAGTGCCACATACTCAGAGTGTATTCTTTCTTGGTTCTCCTTGTAAGGGCACATTAAAGATATGATGGGCTACACTGGAAAATCCATTCTGCCAGTTATGAGAAAATTTATTTTTTCAACAGACTCATATACTCATAGACAGTGTTGGGGGACGTTACTTTTTAAAGTAACTAATTACATTACAAAATTTCTGTCTTTAAAAAGTAATCAGTTACATTACAGCGTTACTTTCTGATAAAAGTAACTAGTTAGAGTATTTTCCATTGCAGAAAATGAAAACTCCTTTGTGGTCCTTCATGAATGTTGTTTAAGGCAAGACCGTTTTAATTATTCTACCATCATCACTCAGCGAAGTTTGACCCATAATCTGTTAACTACTAATAACCCTATCTCACCTACAAGGCTTCGAGCGGTGGCTGTAAGTACGGTTCATCATGATTCACCGCAGGTTTTGGTGCTGTGATTAGGTTTCCATCTTTCCGCGCATCGGTCCTCGCATAGTCAAACCGCATAAGTGAGATAGAGGTATAGCAGCAAGAATAAAAGAGAGGGGGCGGGTTATCAGGGGTGGGGCTTGTAGGACGACTTTCACACACACACTAAGGGATTGGGAATGACTGCTGTCTGGCTCACTTATTACATAAATTGTTTAAATAACGGATTACATTTTTGAAAAAGTAACTAAATAACTTAAATGGCAGACCTTTAGATTACTCGTTACATCAAAAAAGTAATCCAAATACTCTAACGTGTTACTTTGTTACAGACACTGCTCATAGAGAATGCAACACTGCTCATAGAGAATATATTTTGCATGAGTGTATAAAAGTGTTTAAAGGCACAAATCCCAAAATCTTATGTCAAAATTGCCTTGATCATATTAATATATTTTTTAACTATTATTTTGTAATATGATACACATATTATTCCACCTCCCATAGTTTTGTCAAAACTTATATTGAAAGATAAAACATACATATTTATGTAAAGCTTTTGATTCATTTTGGGGCCCCTTTTAATCCAGCACCCTGGGTCACAACCCCTGTATGCCGGGAATTATATTGTTTTTGTCATAGTACAACCCCTTTCACAGTCTCTGAGTCACTAACCTCTACTGCAATAGATGGGGCAGGTTGACAAAAATGGGAGCACTCATCAACCAGTATGTGTGCATAAAAGGCGTTATAGGCAGCTTTTTAGGTGTGCTGGAGACACAACAGATTAAACTTTGGATAAACCACTTGTATAAACTGGAAGCATTGTAGCTCCCTCAAAGAGGCAAATTGAACTGATTCAGTTTAACTTCTCCAAACATTCATTTCATAAAATTCCATCTAATTCCCTTGCTTACATATGTATAAGCATGGAAATTAGATGGAATTCTATGAAATTCATACTTCTCCAGTTTTACATAGTCAGTTCTCTAGACCTTTAGACAGGGCAATGTCAATGTGTTTAATGTGTTCCTGCTCAGATGTGAAATAAATCAAAATTGTATTTGCATGGAATATACAGTAGCAAAGTGGTCCATCTATTTTACAGTGGACCTCATTTACAACGCTTGGAATGCTGGGTGGACATTGAGCAGGCATGACCATAGGAAATGAGTATCCATAGAGAGTGGAAGCTGTGATAAAATTTGCTATGGTTATGGATATGGTGTTTATTGCTACTTTCCATAAAAAGGGTTCGTCTTCTGGGGCAAGGATGATAAGAGCTCCCTTCACTTGAATGAAAGAGAGTTTAAGTTGTTGTTTGATTTGTCTTTTTTCATGATGTTTCTAGCTGTCTATATGAGAGCTGTGTAATAATGGGAAAAAATGGGGAAAGAACTGGTAAAGTGCACTTTTGGGTCACTAAGCATGGTGTGATGGACATGTTCATGTGGGTCATGGGGATATTTATAGAGCAAACATGATATTCAAGGAGATTTAGTACGACAAAATGAATGCATGAATTAATTAATTAATTCAATATGTATATTAATTTTTTCATCCTAAGTTTTTCCTCCAAAATTACCATTGCATCTTCACTGTAAAAGTGTCTATGATACATTGGGGTTTTGTCTATACATAACGCCAGCTAAATTAGTTAATTAATTAAGGTGCATTGTTTCATCGTTACATGATAGGTCAATATGAAGGCTTTGGGTCCTTAACATACCTTACATATTTGAGAATAAATAGTTGCTTCCTTGCATCCCTTTTTGAAAACTATTGATCAAATGCCTCCCAGAATGTTGTTTTGAACAGTACAAATACCTGTTGTAGGGATTCTTGGATATGGTAAATTTGTGATCCAATGAAGCAAACTTGCAATAATTAGTGATATTAAAATATCAGCTAATAGCTGGGTCAGGAACCAAATTAAGGCAGAGCTAGAAAAATGAAAGAATATTGAATTAGTAATTCTTCGCATTTCTCCAGGAACATGTTGTACTTTTCAGGTAGGGATGTTAAATCTTCGACCTGAAAAGGCCTGTTGATTTCTTGGCTTAATGCCTGAAGTCTCTGACTCACATCTGCCTCTGGAATTTAAGAGGGTGCAGTATTGCCTCAGCAAACACTTATGAGCTTCTCAATTGCAGCATAAACAAGCTGTAAGCTGTGAAGCTCCTTGTAGTTAGCCTTGAGAAGTGACTGCATAGTGTAATTTTAAAACCGCTGCTAGATCCATGCGAACAGACAAAGTCTTCTATACTGCACTGGATGCAGGAAAAGATGTAGGATCCATATACAGGAAGGCTTTATTCACAGTACCAATGCACAATCATGGAGTGGGCAAGGGACAAAACATAAACCTCAAATGACAGATCCTGAGGTTACCAAAGAGTAGTTAAATAAACAGGAAAATTGTGTACACACATTCAAGGGAGGACCACTGCTCAGAGCTTATGCAACTACACAATTACCAAAACATGTAAAAGATAAAGAACAAAAAAAAGATAATGTATGTGTAATGAGATGGAAAATAGAGTCAGAGGTTGAGCTAGAACTCAGTAGAAAATGACCTCTACTGGTGGGGAGGGTATGGAACTGAGTTGGTGTTAGACCTACAGTGTATACTGTACTTCTGGTCTTCCCTCCATCCATCTAGAAACCTCTGTAGTCCAACTAGGAATCGTGTAGGCCAGTGGTGATTATCAGTGTATTCATTACCGTTTTATGACCATGGTAGGACCTCCAGGTAAGCATTCACACACACATTACTGGCAATTTTGAATGCCAATTAGCCTAACCTGCATGTCCTTGGATTGTGGGAGGAAAACTGAGTCCCAGGAGGAAAACCATTAAGCAACATGGGGAGAATATGCAAACTCCACACAGACATACCCCGAGGCAAGAATCAAAGCGGGACCCTAGAGGTGCAAGGCAACAGTGCAAACCACTAATATTGTTTTATTTTCTTATTTATCGTATAATAACTTTTTAGTTGTTATTAACATTTAAAAAATAATAATCCATTTTTATTGCAAAATGATAGGAACTGAAATTAATGCTTTAAACTTTTAAATTTTACAGCTCATTTTGTAAGCATTTTAAATAATATATGTATTTTTATTCTAAGATAAAGTATATTATGCTATGAAAGACACAACAGTGAACGTAAAGTGTCTAATCAAACACTTCATTGAGAAATGGCGGAAACGTTGTTCTTTTATTCGACACCAGGTGTCGTAGTTACAGAGTCCCTTTTCTCTTTCAAGGTCAAACACTGATTCACATACATACACTCACATACACACTGCGTCACTGGCGGCCATAGACGATGCTTGGGTTTGCACAGCATCACTAAAGCAAGCGCAGAACACGCAGTCACGTGACGGATATCGGAAAAGATGGCCTTGTGTAATGTGAAGTATGTGAAGTTTGAGGACCCAAGTGCCGGAAGACATAACTGTTTATGAAAGAATAATGTGTTTGTATTTTATATTGGTTTTAAATTTTGAAAGATGGTTGTAGGATGGATCAAATGCATTTTTTAAAATTTTATAATTACTGCTTATATTTGTAAATAATTATTATTATGGTTTAATATTCAATTTAAAATGTTTTTATATGACAAATGAAATGGATGTAGTATTAAACCGAATATCTACACGTGGTTGGAAATTTCCTCGTGGTTTGGGTGCCGGATGCACTGACTAAACCCAGGTGACGCAGTCTGTCTGTAGCTGATGCTCGGCACGTAGCTGCTGCCTGGGTACCGCCTTCATCACTCACCTCATATGAGCAGACTGATTGTCTTTTTATTTTTTTGTAATTAAGCATGCCTTGTATCAATGCCTAGAATAATCTTATTATTCTGTTAAGTTGACTCACATACAGACAAAAAAAAAACATATTTGTTTCCAATGATTCTGGATGAAGTTATGATTCAAGGAAACGTGCGCTTGTCCTTGCAGCGCATAACACGTGATTCCGTTTAGCCAATCACGTACCTCTGCACGCGTTGCTTCCTGATTCATCCCCCCTCCCCTTTAGGGGTTATCACTGCGCTGCGCTGTAACCGTCCGCCTTCTCTGCTTCTGCTGCGGAGAGTGAAGTGACCAGATCGGCGTCCTTGCACACAGCTAGGCAAGGTGAGGCCACTTTCAACACATTTTTACATAGAATTTCTCACAGACTTGGTTTAAAATGACACGAGTTAGAATTTGACCTTCGTCACAGGATGTTTGAAGCGCGCAAGCTATCAGAGTTAAACCAGGAAATGAATTTAAGTGTAACATCAAAGTTAATATTTTGTTCCTGCAACGCTATTGAAGACCGTTTTTATTTCCGTGGTGTTAGTATGAGCTATATTAGGTCGACTATTGACTGTGTGAGGGAGGAAAGAGACAGGAGCTGCGCCTGTCATGATGAAGTGACAGATTTTGCTTGATAATCTTTGCCCTTGAAATGGAAACCGGTAGTCATAAAATGTCAAATTTGACGATTTAACATTCTTAGTGTCAAATATTGTGTATATATCGACGAGAAATGCGTGTTTTCTGATTTGCGACTCAGGACGGCCTAAACTTCCCAATCTGCAGTCAACCCGAATTAAACACTTTGGGGGGGAATAGCACAAATATGGTACGCGCTTGATGACGTCACAACCTGGGCTAGCTTTTAGCTTGGATGAGTTGCTTAATTTTATTTCATCTTATTTATGTATTTAACCTTAACCTGTTGAGTTGTGACTTTTGAAGACAAGATTAATCTCATATCCAGGATATTGATCAAAAAATAAACATCAGGAAGTTTTTTTTTCCCCCCCTCAGAGTTAATGCTCAGTGCAGGCTGCATGTGCTGCTGTCTATCTTGTGCATGCCTGCTGTTTTGTGGCCAGTGGCAAGTTTTCATTGACATTTAAGGCCACAAGATTTTCCATTGGTTCAACTAAAGCATATGTAGTAGTTGTGAATTTTTATTTTTTTTATTGACTCTTAAATAGTAATCACCCATCAAATATTATCACTGCCTTATTTTAAATATTTTTATAAATATGATTTTATAGCATGGCTTGTCCTTGTGTTTCAGCTCCAGAACCTAGTATGAATCATTTTGAAAGTGGAAAAATGGTAACCCTTTAGTAATCTGGTGGCTGGTGAACACATTTTGGTACATTTTATTCGAAATGCATTATCACTTAACTATAAGGATGTTGCCTTTAAAAAAAAAAATCAGTTTCTAGATTTTATATCAATGATTATCAAGTTATCAGTTCAGTTTACTTGAGTATTGAGACTGTATTTGCTTCCCTAATGCCTTGTAGAGAGAGCTGATTGAGCATCATGATGGTACAACAGGTAGTCCTTGCTTCCTTACAGCACCATGGTTGATGATTTGATCCTGAATTTCTGTGTATGTTTTCCCTCTGGCCACATGGGCTTCCTCAAATTACCTCAAACATGGATGTAGGTTGATTGGCTTCTAGGTACGAATGCACTCATGCATTGTGCCTCTTGATTTGGCGGGCATCCAGTCCAGGTTATATTCCTGCCTCACGCCCACTGTTAGAGAGATGGGCTCCAGATCCACCATAGTGTAGCACTGGTGAAGATAAAGTGGTTATTGAAAGTGAATGAGACATCCATGACTTCATTTGCAGTTTTGCTTGAGCAGAGTCTCAGCAAATGTCGAAATGAATGAACTGGTTTCCCCTTTCAAAAAGCATTTGCATGCTGATGCAGTTCAAGAAAAGTGTACTTAGTTCATTCAGACTTTCGGTGACTGAGGAGCACTTCCTCCTTCTTAGAATGAATCTTACATTTGAGTACCCCCCCCCCCCCCCCAAATTGCATCATGTTTGTGTGCTGTAAAGTTTTACTTATTTATTCATTTTCAGATCCTGCAACATGTCTATCCTGAAAATCCATGCTCGTGAGATTTTCGACTCACGTGGGAACCCCACAGTTGAGGTTGATCTCTACACCAACAAAGGTAATAATTTCGATATGGCAAAAAAACTAAAAATATTAGCAAACGCATGCTAATTATACAGAACATAACTTTTGCACTTCATAACTTCTTCCAGTATTCCTCAGACATCATAGTCCACTGCAGCAGCCTCATTGTTTGGATGGTGATTTGAATGATTGCCTGTCAGCACTTGCTAAGCAAAAGCCTGTATATACTGTACGGGCAGTGAGGTTCCGAATGAATGAGCCATTAAGTTGCTTTCTCCATGATCAGTCTCCCGTGTGAGGCCAGTAGGCTGGAAGAAGCAGATCATGTGGTAGATGAATATAAATAGGTGTTGTAATGCTATACAACCTGGATTGCATTGCATTGCATCTCACTGTAAAATGAAATAGAAGTCATTGGGGTTAAGAGCATCTGCCAAGTGACTAAATGAACATAAATACCTCATACATGTGTAGTTGCCTTTTCTTGGCAGTAAAGGGTGGCACAAAAGTCTTGGTTCATAGACCAAAATGTATGGACTGGAATAAAATGTGTGTATAATATGTATACATATATGTTATATATTAAAATATATATAGTGAAGTGACCAGAGCCATTTTTTGAAGGGGCCCATTGTACACCTTGAAAAAATCTTTTTGCAGTCCTTTAAAGATTAAGTAGTCAAAATGTTGCAGCTTTTAAACACATGGTTTGTCTAACAGTGCAGTAGTTTACCTCCTGATGTATGACCTGACTGTCAATGAACCTTGGTGAATAATGATTTGAGTCTCAGGCCTCCAGGCTAGCAAATGGCTAAGTTAGCTTTCCAGAATGTACTGAGCTGAGGGACAGCCCCTCTCCCTGTAATCTGAGTGCAGTTTTAGTCATCTGTACTCAAAGCTATTTTTAGGGAGCTACTGTAGTGTTCACTGTTGCCTTACTCTCACTCAGGTTTTCCCAGTTTATCTTCATCAGAGTGTGTTTACTAAACAGTCATGCCTATCAAGTATGGCTACCAAAGCACATAGAATATATTTAATAGACATATTTAAAGAAAGTCAGTTATAATATAATGTACTGTATAGAGAAAAAATACAAATCAAATATTAAAACAAATTATCTGTTGGTCAGTATGAATACATTTCTGCATGTACATTTGCGACTTGCATTAAATACAATATTATCATAGTGATTATTTTTCATTTAACAATTCTTATGTCTTGTTGCAGTGATGTAGATCTGGACACGAGTCAATTCTTTTAGTCAAGTTTTTAGACAAGCACAAAAAATCCTGATGAGGTGATATGATCCGTTACTAACTCGGTTATTTTCTGAACACGCCTGGTTTGCAGTAATGTTTAATTTTATAGACTAAATTCAGTGTTCTCATTTCCGCTAAAGTTAATAAGACAAAAAACTTGCAAAATTGTTTTAAAGTTCTGCACTTTGCTGTGTCTCTGTCCTGAGGCTTTCCCTTGGTGGAAAATTTAAATGAACAGCTATAGCGCTGACTTTTAGAGCACTGACACTGGAGACTCCTTCCAAAAGTACAAACTAGATGACTGTTTTGGGGTCAGAACATTTTTATATAAATTCGTGACTCACCTTTTAGCCAAACAACTGTCTGTACAATGACATTCTAGAAAATTTATTTAATTAACTCTAATATAGCAAAGAATTAGCAATTCTTTGCTATATTGTAACAGGCAACATTTCCTGGTAATGTAAATTACTGGATTCTCTCTCTCTTTTTTTTTTTTTTTTTTTTTTTTGACCTGTATTTCAGACACTTTTTTTGAAAGTGTCTGTTCATGCATGTGCTGTATATAACGGCAAGAACAGAAAGAAAGGGTTAATGGTGATGTTATGCAACCTCTCCTGTACAGTTTATGAAAGAGGGGGTGGGGTTTATGGGAAGCCCCTTATATGGGCAGCATCAGGGGAAAAGTTACTCCTCTGTTGGAGGGGAATTCCAGCTGGATGGTGGGTGTATAAATTTATACTGAAAAAGTTATGTAACTTAATTAAGTGTAGTAATTTGTTGCTTTTTCCTCAGGTCTCTTCAGAGCTGCTGTGCCCAGCGGTGCTTCCACTGGCATCTATGAGGCCCTTGAGCTTCGTGACAATGACAAGACACGCTATCTGGGCAAAGGTGTGGTTAGAGAGTTTACTGAGAAATGACAAATTATATAATATTCTTCATGTATTTTTATTTTATGTTAAAATTAACTTAGCGGGTTAAATTTGCTGAATATGGATGGGCAGATTTGATTTATGTTTGGAAATGATGACCTCTTAATGACACTTGGTTTACAAAAGTAGCATTGCTGTAAAAAAAATAAAAAAGCACTGGCTAAACACAGGGGTTTGCAAATATGTAGAATAGGGACAGAGTACAAAATTATTTTACAAAGTTTTAAAAGGTTTGGTGTATTCTTGTATTAAATCTTAAATGTATACAATGACAATTTGGATTGTAATTGAACCTAGACATTTTTTTTTAAAATTGCCAGTAGAAAATCTTTAGCCTTACTTTTAAATGTATATTTCTATCAAGTCTCATAATATTAGTGCAGAATTTTCTAGATTTCTTTCATTATTGCCATATTTAGCTTATGTGCTTACAATCAGGACATTTCCCAGTAATTTAATTATAATTACAGCTGCTTCACTTTTAGCCAAAGTGAAGCACTTACCATTTCAGAGTCTTCCTGGTCTTCGTTACTGTTGGCCTGTCACAGTGTACTCTCTGTTCCTTCCTGTTTTTCTGTCTTTCCTCTTTCTGACACTTTCCTTCCTCTCCTCTCTGTCAGGGGTGAAAAGAGCTGTAAAATATGTAAATGAATTCTTGGCCCCAGCTTTGTGTAACCAGGTAAATGAGTGTGTGCAGAAACTGAAGTAAGGGTCATCTCAGCTGTGTGTACCAGAGCATGAGGAGTACAGTTTGTTTTTGCAACTAACAGATCACAGAAATCCTGAGAAACCTTTGCAACTCTCCTAATGTGTGTTAAAGCGCCCTCATGTGAACGCTAATAAATAATTGGGCAACTTCAGGGCCTGTGATCTAATGTCTAACACTGCCAACTTTGCATGTTCCCCCTCCACCCGGGTCAGTGATGGTCTGCTTGTTCCTTGCAGGTGTCTCAAAAGCTGTTGAGCATATCAATAAAACAATTGCACCTGCCCTGGTTAGCCAGGTAGGAATATTTGTTCTTTGACTAACTCAAGAATGTGTGTTATTGTGTATGATAGGTTTTTTACATGGTTAAGATGATTTTTAGAATAGTAATTAGTGGTGTATAGACAGACAGAAAAATATCATGAGAGCCCTTATTTTGCTCGGGACAATATAGAATTATTGGCACCCTTTATCAAAAGAAGCAAAAAAAAAAAGTGCAAGATGAATAGTGATCTCATACTTGGTGTTTTGTTTTTTATTCATTGAAATACTCTAGATTTTCTGCTAAACTTAGACATGTGCCCTGGCGAGAACAGAACTGAGTCTCTTTCTGTAATTTTTATTTTTCTGTTTATCGTTTGAGACGCCTGTAGAGGAATCTTGGTTCACTTGCATAACTTGAAGTTAATCATCTTTATATTGTTGGTTGGCTAGTTGGTGTGCAAACTCTTATTTATGTACTGTTATATCAAAACATTATGTATGTCCTGAGAACTAATAGGAATAAAATGTTTTTTTTTAAATGTGGACACGAATACCTCAAAATAATCAGAGAGTTTTAATGAGGCAAAGTTTATCCCACCATTTAAACAGGTATTTGGAATTATTGTAGGTATTTTTGCTTATTTTCATAAATGGTGCCAATAATTTTTGAAGACATGGTATGTCCCTTTTTTTTTTTTTTAGCCATTGTATGCTGTCAACCTGTTTAACATTGCACCAGCTTGTGTTAACTGCATGAGATTTAACCTAGCCTCATGGCTCAATGCTTGCTGTCACAATGTTTACTCTTATTTCTTTCCTTTTTGTTATTGATCAGGACGTGTCTGTCGTGGACCAGGAGAAGATTGATAAACTGATGCTTGACATGGATGGTACAGATAACAAATGTAAGCAACATTTACAAATAAATGTAGAAATCAATCATTTTTGAAAATTGAAAGAATGTCTGTGCATGAACAGTAGTGATGCGCGGGTCGTCTGTTAACCCGCGGACCCCGCGGTTAACCCGCGGGTCGGGTTGGGGCGGGTAAAGAAATTGTCGCTTTATTTGCGAGGCGGGTTGGGGCGGGTCATTAAAAA